>JBBMJZ010130439.1:0-21617 GCA_037833815.1 Zingiber zerumbet | reverse complement strand
CTCGTCCACCTTACGGACACGCCGAGGAGTAGGAGTTCATCTCCGAACCTCGTTACATCGCTGCGTGTTGAGGTTTGTTTTCTCCGTCTTTGTTTCTTCGAGTTATTTTTCCGCTGCGCTAACGAATTGTAGGAAGAAACGAACGATTTGGGGCGGCTATTCACACCCCCCCTCTCTAGCCGGCGATCAAGGATCCTAACAACTTGTTAGTAAATGACATTATCCTTAATTACAAGGAAATTAAAATAATGCATGATGATTTTTATGACAAACATCAAAATAAGTAATTTTCAAAAGAAAAACATACTATAGCTACATGATGTATATATGACATAACATGGTATTTTTGTTTATTTTGCATAATAAGCATGAATGCTAGATATAATGTCATGACATATGATGGGCAAACAATCATGGTAAATTAGCACAAATAAAATATACCTAGATAATCTATCTAAGTATTCTTAATTCTTAGCTAAGCTTAAAATTAAATCTAGATTGCCCCCATCTTTTTCAAGAAAATATCAAAACCCAACTTGACATTTCTTTTGCTCTTTTCTATTTGTGCCAACAAAAGTTAAGTCTCAATCCTCAACTTTTGGCATATTTTACTCTTCCAAAGAGTAACCATTTAAGCCTTTTCATTTTCAAAGGTTAACAAAAACCTTGAAAATGACTCCAAGTGTCAACTTCATCAAGGTTGGGTTAACCACCCCACTCATTTAATCCCCTGATCAGTCAATGATCGACGTTTATAAAAACAATCTGCATGCAGAGAGGCTTGGTCTCATCCCAACCTCATCTCCCCTTCTTCCATCCCTTTTCTTGCCTTCCGAATATGTTTCGTCAGTCATCCTTCTAAAGAACGTGATAATGCCTCGGTAATTTCTTTCCAAGTCTTCTTTCTATGTTTGTTTATGATTTATTGAATTTATTCCTTTAATATTAGTGAAAAGAGTTGTACAATTGCACAATGGGAGACTAACTCCTTAAATCCCAGTCAGGACCCTCGATTCTCATCCGAAGATCTACGTCAATTTTTTCCTAATAAAAAAATTTAAAGTCATAGGAACTCGTTGTCAGGATCTTCCTTTCTATTAAGCCTATTGTCCAGTGGTCATAGACATTACTCGACATTTTCAATTGGACAGTGTTGTCTTCTATCGCCATGCTTATAACTCAATTTTATGTTCTAAATTTTATCATAATTTGTATGAAATTGACTCTCATCATTATAAAACTAGAGTCACTACTAGGGATATGTTATTTGACCTTGATATGTTTATCAGATTTTTTAGAATTCGACTTTCTATTAATTGTATCTTTTTTAGTGCTTCCCTTCCCGACATACTGCCTGCTCTTTTCAATCATCTCACTCTTGATTTTATGTATGTCAATTTCTTTAAGGGGACAAGTCCTAAAAAGATGTCCACTGTACCACTTAGTCCAAATGATAATGCCCTTTATAAGATAGTTGTATCTTGCATTCATCCTCTGTCATCTAGGGTCCAGGGTGTTCTGCGTCCAGTACATCTTTTTTTGATGTACGCACTAAGACACCGTCTTGATTTTAACTTGGGGTACTAGGTTTTCCAATCCATTATCTATTATTCGGGGTACAACACCTCGAATAAAGTACACATGATCTAGTGTCATGTTCTGACTATTTACATTGCTTCTTTGGGGGTAGGAGTTCACCACGGCGAACTAATCAAGTTGTTTGATTTCGATCAAGTTGGGATTCATCAATTGTCCTTAGCTGGATTAGGACTAGCGTAGAGGGACTTGTTTATAAGTGGAACCATCCACGATGCGTCCCACATATGGATGAGGAAGTCATAGCCGAGGATGACCTAATTCCAGTCGAGGAGCCTCTTCAACCGATTGTTGATCCAGGATTTGCATTAACCCCTTATTTTGATAATGCTTAGAGCAGCTCTTATACACCCCCTCCATCGTCTAGCGATTTCTTTAGTCATCTTCGAGACCATATTTTTAGACGGTTTGACTCCTTAGCTCAAGATGGTCGATCAATACAACTCTCTCCAAGGTTAAATTGCATATTTTCGTCAAGAGATGATTGATCGGGCCGATGCTTTTGAGAAGGAACAACGTCAGATGTTTGATTATATTTGGGCTGATGATGACGAGGACGAGTGATTTCTAGGAATTGTTACCTTTGGCTTGTTGTAATTATGAGATATTTTGCATTTTAACATTATGACTATATATGTTTTTAGGTACTTTTAGTTATGACCTTTCTTCAGTATTTTTAGTTAATCTTTACATGTTGTTTATAGAATATGTTTCTTAACATTTTTTTTTTGAAATTATTACTTAGTAGCTTTTTGAAAAAAAAAATGTAAAAATTCCTCTTTCCAAATTGTGTTTTCAAAAATTATTTCAAATTATTTTATCTTTTTGGAGTAGCCTAGTAGGTATTACCGTAGAATTGCATGAACCTATAGTTTTAGCAGCCGTCATTTCACAAGCACAGTAGGATTCCTTACTTGTGTATTGTGAAACATAAAATGGTGTGAGATTCTTAGGACTTAGCCTAAAATTTCATATGCTTATGTCAGTGCATCGCTATAAATCTGGACTTTAAACAACTTACATCGATCAATTTGAGTTACCTAGCTAATAACAAACTAGTTAGACCTGAACGCTCAAATTGACGAACCTGAATCTAAAGATGCTATCTTGTTGTAGTCAGTTAAGTATTAAGATTGGACATTTCATCATAAGAATATTTTTTTTAGTTTTCAAACTATACTTGGACTTTTAGGTACTCATCAATTTTAGGGGGAGCTTCAAACTTAATCTTTCACAATTTTCAATTTTTTTTTAAATTATATATATATAAAAATTATAAATTATTTTTAAAAATTTCATCTTTTCTAAAATTTTTAAAAATTACTTTTAAAATTATTTACTTTACAAAACTTTCGATTTTTTTAATTTTCATTCAAAATGTTATCTTACAAATTTTCAAATTTTTTCCTTAGAAATTTTTTAAAATTTTGCTTTTCCTAACAATTTTCAAAATTATTTACTTTACAATTTTTTAAAATTTTGCCTTTAGATTTTTTTTTTCAAACTATAACTTTACAAAATTTTCAAAATCTTTTCCTTTATAACTTTTCAAATTTTTGTTTAATCTTTTCAAAATCTTTGAGATTTTGTCTTTACTTCAACTTTCAAAAGTTTTTCTTCAAATTTAGAATTTTCACATCAAATTTTTAAAATCAAATTTTCCTAAAGTTTGATCATTTTCCCTATTTTTGATGTGTGTCAAAGGAGGAGAGATAGTAAATTCAGGGGGGAATCTTTAACTCAGAGGGAGAGTTAAATTAAAAATGTATGTTTACTTATTTTTGCATATTTTAAATTTAACTTTAAATCTTAGTTGCCAAACATCAAAAATGGGGAGATTATTAGTGCAAGTTGCACCAGAATCAAACCTAAGTTTTGATATTATCAAAGGTTCAAGTTAAGTCTTGTTGTGATCTAACAAGTTTACCAAGTGTGCAGGTTGTTTACTCAATCGGGAAAGTCCTAGTTGGAGGCTAGGCAGAAAAGACTTAGCAGATTGTGGAAGCCACGTAGAAAGACCAAGTGGGTCGAGAGGATTTGACACTTTGCGGAAAGCTCGATAGGTTTGGAGGACCGTAGATCGAGGGAAAGTCCTGGGTGGCGGATCCAATGCTAAGCGGTAAAGTCCAAACATGTCTGCAGGACCATGTTTGGCAGATAGGTTGATGTAAGCAACTGAAGGAGCGACAGTGAAGTTGTATTCCTGATAGGAACAATCTAAGGTCGCTGATCCAACTGAAGAAACCGAGAAGGTTTCTAAGTTGAGATCAAGACAGTTATACCGTCTAATACTTCTCATGCATCATATATTACTGTGTTAATCTCTGTTTTGCAGGAATATTTTGTATAACTCTGTTTTGTAGGTCTGGCCTAATCGGTCGACCGAACAGGAGGATTGGTCAATCGAACAAGGTTATCTCAGATCAGAGACAAGTTCATACCAAAGCAGAGCAACATCCGATTAAGGCCTGATCGATTAATCGAACCAAGGGATCGGTCGACCGAACACTGATGATGTGGAAAAGATCAATTCGATCAGAAGCAGACATGGGAAGCTAAACTAATCAGTCGATCGAGCACAGGGATCGGTCAACTGAACGATCATCACATTAAAAGCTCATTAAGTGCGAATCTAGGATAATAGGGAAGTTCATTGTTCGGTCGACCGAACAAAGGAATCGGTCGACCGAACCATTAAATGTAATTAATGTCTGAAGATCGAATCAACATCAGATCTCAGCGAAGAAGGAAGGGAGCAGGTTTGGTCGACCGAATCCAAGGATCGGTTAATCGAACATTGACAATTCTTATAAAAGTGAAGCTCCAGGTCCGAGGTTGCACATCTGTTCTGTATTCATTGCTGTGCAAAGCTCTTGTTCGTACGACAAGTCTGCTACTCATCACCAAACAAGCTGCTGCTAAATTCAAGACGTACCAACCTAGTTCCATCCTACATCGAGTGTCGGTATACTTTTAATTAGTTTATTTTGTACTCTATTTTAAGTAAGATAGTAGGCTGTTATTATCTTACACATTTCATTGTATGATCTACTTCTTTCTGAAGTTTTCGGAAAGAAGAGTTTTAGTGGATTGTCCAATGGTGCGATCAAGGATTGCGGGCTTTGGAATAGGAGTCGACCTAGGTTTCGAACCAAGTAACTGAAACGAGTCTCTATTTTCCGCTATGTTGCTTTGTTATAAAAAGAAAAGGAGTGTTTTTAAAAAGCGATATTCACCCTCCCCCTCTATCGCACTCTTTTGATCCTACAACTTATGGATAAGGCATGTATTATTTGCGTGTTGTATGAATCTCCCATATTCAACAATGTCTTGCAAGGAAATGCGTCGGATATTAATTTTACGTGAACGATACTGCATATATGAATGGTTATTATCTAATAGATAGAATATATCCCGAGTGGACTATTTTAGTTAAGACTTTTCCTTGCCCAGAGAATCTCAAGAGAAAGTTGTTTAAAGAAAGACAGGAATCTGCAAAAAAAGATGTTGAATGAGCATTTGGGGTACTCCAATCTCAATGGGCGACTATCAGAGGTCCAGATCGTTATTGGTATAGAAAAAAGTTAAAATAAATCATGTTAGCATGCATTATTTTGCTTAACATGATTGTTGAATATGAGGGAGGTCACGTGACAAATTGGTATAACGATGAAGGTGACGAACCGGCACAACCTATCCATGGCTCAAATTGAGTATTTCAAGATTATCTTTGGACAAATTCTGAGGTACGTAACACTCAAGTTTATCACCAACTTCATGCCGACTTAATTGAACCTATTTAGAGGTAATATAACAACAATCCTTGAATTAGTATTTTATATGTTATTTTAATTTAATCATAGTGTAGTTTATTTTAAGTTATTATTACTGCATTTTAATTTCATAATTACATGATAATTTTAAATAAATTTTATTTTTTCAACTTTATAATTTTAGCCGCTCAGTTGTGCGCACCCACATCTTATGCCAAATCTTTTTCTGGTTCGACTTCTTCAGGTTCTCTTTAAGAGAAAATACTATTGTGGTATTTCTCACAAACTTATATTTTATTTAATAAATATATTAAAAAAATTAATATTATTTTTTAAAATAGTAAAATTATTTTTTAAAAAGTAAGATTATTATTAAAAATAATAATAATTTTAATATTTTAAAATATATTTAAACTATATTTATTTAATATGTATTAATTTTAAGATAATTGTGTGGACCGTGAGATTATAAATAATGAATGTTAATATTAAAAAGAATGTGAATGAAAGAAATATATTGTTATAATAAATATATGATAGTGGATCTGATATTATTTTCATAAGGTGATGAATATTATAATGAGTTAGCCTTAAAAATAGAGTATTTCGGGGTGAAATTACGGAGGTGCGAAGACGTCAATATAAAGCATTAGCCTTCGACGCCGATGGAGAAAGAAAAAAACTCAATGCCGTTAATGAGCAATGCCGGAGCCAAGTGACGTGGTACCCGGGTTGTAGCCGGAGGACCAACGGCAGTCTAAAGAAGAAAAAAGCTTAGTTTTACTGTGGAAATAGGAAAAAAGATAGAACAACAGTGGAAGACAGCCGGGGCGTCCTTGTTGGTATTTAGAAGAAGAAATGAAAAAGAAAAAGTTATATTCCATTTCATGATATTATACGAACTTGTAATAGGGAAAATGTTTTCCAAGAAGAGAGAATAACACTTAGTTATGTTCAAAAGTAAGAACAATAAGCTGTAAACAGACTTTTTTTTATGGTTAGGAAGAGGATAATTTTTTTTTGTAAAAATAATTAGATTATCACTAGAGAAATCTTAACCACCCAACATAGATTACTAGTATTAGATGTCTGCCATAAGTATAGTATCACTAGAAAGAAAGCATGCATGACTCTTTAGATCAAGTGGTGGAAGTCAAAGATGAAAAATATTTTTAAAGAGAGGGTATGTGATCCAGTATTAGGAAAAATACATGGCTACTCGAATACAACTTGGGGATAAGATGACATTAAATTTAAAAATAGTGATTAATAGAATATTTGGTGAGTCAAGAGGATGAGCACCTCTAAATGAAGTATCTTAACTATGAAAAAGTATAGGAGAAAGTGATAGATAAACGAAGCCTATGATTTCTTGTACATTTTTAAGGGTAAAGAAAACTTTAAAAAGTATGTTGCAGCCAAGAAAGAGGTCAAAAAAAAAATAATAATAAATGAAGTCATGAATAAAGCTCTCAAATGTTTGTACGAGCATTTTGATACAAAATGAGTTTGATACCATGAGAAATTGACATCTATAGAATAGGTAAAACGAGAAAAAGAAAAAGAAGGGATCTTATTCAAGTAAGATGCACTAAAAATGAATCTCATAGGATACTAGCGAAGGATGAGGAAATAGTCTATAGCCCGGGAAATAGTCTATAGCCCGGGTAACCGGGTAGATCATTTGGGTGGGCTCCTCTGCTGTTAATGAGAGCCACCTTGACTCTATCTGGCTGGGACCCATACTTAACTCCAATAAAGATGCGGGCCGCTTCGTTGGTCTATTAATCAGTGTGCTACTCTGTGCTTGTTTTAACGCCGTCTAATGGGGGCCGCCATGTAGTTGTTGAGCAGCCAGGTAGTTGTTGAGCAAGGCGATGAATAAGCGACCATTCGCATTAACCTATGCGAGCAATCCGTATAATATAAATAGGCGACTGCGACTAAAGCATTTGCTCTCCGTTTACAAGTTATAAATGAGGATAATTAATGAATAATAAAATTTCAAAATATGTCCTCATTATTTTGTAATAATGAAGATAAAAAAAACATTTTTTGGGAGCGTTCTTAGATGCTAAAAGATGAATAGTCAAACGCATAGTTCTTATTGGTTTGGCATCTGGGACCCACCGTGGGCCCCGTTGTTTCTTGAGGTAGAGACGTCGCCGGATGGGACTCGATTGCTGAGTTGTCTAACACTTGAGCAAAAACGGCACTTCATCAGGCTTACGCACACTTTACTTGTGATACGTGCAGTGGTACCCGCTTTGGGTCCATCCATGTAGAGCAATCATAACGCAGGTACAGAAGGTAGACAGAAGGCTAATCCGTAAAAGAAGAAGATGCGTGGTATGAAATTAAAAAACCAAGAGAAAAAGGAGCTTCTGGACAGACGATTCTCCTACTCCTTCAGCGCGCTTCTCTCCTCTGCTTCTCCCGATTTGAGGCGACGAAGAGTGCATCGATAATGGTGGCTACGGACGGGAATCTGGCGTCTTAAGTGACCTCAAGGTACAGTTTTGTTTTTTTCTTCTAACCAAGAATCAGAAATCCATAGGAATCGATCTCGAGGGATGCGATTCTTCTTTTTCGGGATCTTTCTACTCTTCTTCTTATTGTGCGCTTTTGTGGTTTCGTGGATTTCTTTTGCCCCATTGGAGTGGCTCCTCGGCAATTGGTCGAGTTTAGGAGTCAGTTTGGGGCAAGACCGATTTCGTGTACGAACGATCTGTTCTTTAATACGATTTCAGCGGAATCATTAGGATTGAGCGTCAAAATCCGATTTTGAGCTTAGAATCTATTCGTTGGTATTCATTTATCTAGGAGACTGAGTCTGAAAAATAGATATTGAAATGAGAGGTTTTACTGGGTGCATATGCTTTTATATAAGTGGAGGGGTTTGGGGTACCATATGAAGGTGGATTTGTTTTGACTGATTTATATTTGTACACGCTTTACCTCATTTCATATTTGTTGGCAGCATTCACTTGGCTACTTATTTAAGAAGTTCTCATCTATTAGATATGTTTGCTTTTGGACAAGCTTCCATATTTGGTATAATTGTTCTTTTTATTGAGTTAGTGAATTCATGGGCTTTAGACTAAGACAAAATGTATCTTATGTTACCATTTAAAATTTTTACAAGTTTTTTGGTACTGATTGCAGGTGATCAGAAGAAAATGGGATATTTGAAATAGGCTTTTAGGTCTAAATATATATAGGCTGTTGCTTAGGCTGCTGACCTGAAGCTTGCTTCATAGACACTTATGTGCATTTGCACATTCTGATAATCTGCTTTCACAACATGGTCAAGCCATATGTAAGGAAGAAGGTGCAGCTTCCTCAATCCATCTTCTTTGCACCTGTCCAGGTCGTTGTTTGGGATCATGTCATGTAGTGAAGACATCCTTGGGATTGGATTTTCATTTGTTTACAGGAGCTTTGTTAAGTTTGTTTGCTTCTGTCTGGTTTAGAGGTGATGCTGATATTAACGACTGACATCAAGACAATTGTATTGCTGCATAAGAAAGTATTTGAAGAATATCCTTAGGTTTACAGGTCATGGTTTTTGCCTTCTACGCTTCTGAATTTAGTGGATGACTTCACCCAAGCTTATTGTTTTCTCCAGTAGATCGATAAAAAATCTGTGGTGATTTCTTGAATTTCAACTAGATGATGCATTTAATTTGTGGATCTTTGTCGAGTTACTGCTGTTGATCCAAATTTGATTCATGTGAAAGTGTTTTTTCCCCAGTCGGTGATATAGCAAATCAGCACTTCTACTTTGTATGTTTTTGAAGCCATGGAAACAGCAGAGCATATAGCATCTCATCTACTGCCTTCTATTGGGCCTGCACTTGTGATATCTGTGGGATACATTGACCTTGGAAAGTGGGTGGTAGCTGTGGAGAGTGGGATCCAATTTGGATATGATCTCATGTTGTTTGTGCTCTTCTTCAACTTAACTGCCATTTTTTGCCAATACCTCGCAACTTGTGTTGGCATGGTCACTCGAAAAAATCTTGCCCAGGTACTAAATTTTGTAGTTATTTGGTTATAGTAGGTTTTAAGTATTTTTCCAAAACCTGTTTGTGTCTGTTACTTGATATACTTTGTTTTTTGTGGAAAATGATGATACATCAGTTTTGGTGATGCAGCATTTTTATGATGGAAAGTTGTATTTCCAACTAATGTTATGGCTTGTAAGTTTTAAATCAAAGTAAATATAATAATATCACAAAAAACCTTATTGAAATTCCTTGGAACCGGAACTGCCCTTTCACTGTAATCTTGAATATGATGTGCACATATAAGTTCCAGATTGATATGTTATCAATTGGCTAAATTTGGTTTCAATTTTGATTTAATTGTCTGACTAATGTCTTCATCCTCTGTAGCAAAATCAAGTTATATGCTAACATCTGTGTTTGGTGATTTTGCAAAAGATTTGTAGCGAGGAATATTCCAGATTGACATGCATCATATTGGGGGTTCAAGTTGCACTGTCCATGATTACTTCTGAACTAACTATGGTACTTAATGTGCTATTTGATAGATTCCTCTTTCTATCTTTTATCATCCCAAATATTGTAATACAAGTAAATTTCTTTTCCACGGATGAGCCTTTTTAAAAAAAAATTTGCTTGATCAGATACTAGGAATTGCAAATGGGATCAACCTTTTTACTGGTGTTGACCTAGCGACTTCTGTTTGTTTGGCTACACTGGGTGTTGTTTTCCTGCCTCTTGCCATCTTACTGGTAATTTAATCCTATCCTTCTTCCATCATCAATTTCATGCAGAAATGGAGTTGGTTATGCTCACTGCATATACATGCTGGTTGAGGTGCAGGGGAAATTTTTGGGCGAAACAATATATACAATTATAGCAGCGTTGTCTTTGCTATTTTATGTTTTTGGGGTACTAATCAGTCAACCTGAAATTCCAATTGTAAATGATGTACTTTTTCCAAAGCTGAGTGGGGAGAGTTCATATTTATTAGTGGCTCTTCTTGGTGCAAACATAATGGCACATAATTTCTATATTCACTCTGAAATTGTGCAGGTAAAGGTTTCTATGATGCGGTCATTTGTTGTTCATTGTTGTGTACTGCTCCTGCTATTCTTTGTATGCAACTTTTATATATTTATTGCAGCTATATCAGCTTACTTCAACTTCTTTTTGGTTAGAAATTGCATAATTTTCTCATCCTTCTTGAAGAAGAATCTGAAAATTATCATGAACAGTAGTCCAGGATTAGTGTCCTAAAGAAAGCAAAAGTTGATAGAGTTGGTTATAAACACAAACATCTATCCTATAATTTACAAGTAGAGACCTATTCAACTAGCTGAGTTTATGACTGGTTGTTGTCTGTAAAGTTGTATTCAGTTAATATTCCAGTAGTGTTCTTATCCATTGTGCAAAGGAAAACTGTTCTGAGCTAGATTGTTTGATACTGATCCAATCTTTGTTGGAAAATTGAAAATCAGATGGAAAAGCGTGATAAACAATCAGAAATAGTCAAGAATCCAACAGGAGCAAAGGAATATTGATTGTAATCAACTTGAAACCAATTGGGTGAAGTAGTTGGGCTAAAGTCTACATACAATGTTGCTTCTGTCATAAGCAGTAGATGTAAAGGACTGCAAATGCTGACACTAAGGGCTTGTTTACTTGAGGGGAGGGATTTCAAATCCATGGAAAGGGGTGGATTAGAGCTTAGAGACTTCCATATCCCTAGTTTACTTGGAAAACTTCCGGAGGGAGTGGATTCAATGAGGTAGACAACAGATCCTAAAACCGCGGCCAATGCTTCCTTTCAAACTTGGGGAGTAATGGACAAACAGTAAATTGTAGGTGAAAAGGTCAATTTTTTTTTCCTTTTCTTAAACGAGATATTATAAGTTTATTTGCTAAGCCAATCCTGGATTGGCCCTCATGTCGGCCATGCCCGTATGGTCCCTGCTCCTTTCCCACAAGTTGACCTCATTGGTGTACATCCTTTGTGCATATGACACGTCAACAATCTGCTGGAGAACTCATAGGAGGTCAGGGATTGCTCAAGGAGCTGCAGGAGATGTTCCTTCGCATTGACGACTTGCTCAATTTGATCAAGCTTCACTACTTACCCTGAAAGTGGAGGGTGTTCATGACCATACACGTTGGTCATGACTTCTTCGCCATCACCTTCATGCTACACTTCAGTGTGGGTTGTAGGTTGAAACACATGATGCAAGCCCTCCATTGCATGGCCATCAAGGTGCTGCTCTTCTCTGATGGTGGCATGGTTCCTGTTGATGCTAGAGTTCATGTTGGCCGACTGAGAAGGACATCTGTCCTTGCATTGGTTAGAGATGACCATGAGCAGCTGTTCAAGGGCTGATCTATGTCGTTTTGTGCTAGGCATAAACTTGAATTGCAGATAGAATAATTGATAACTTCATAAACTTGAATTGCTTTCACGGCTGCTGTAGTTAGCTGCATTTGCCATAGCTGCACTGATTGCAACAGGATCATTTGAAAAGTACAAATAGACCTTGAGAGACCATTGCTGCATTTGCCATTGCTGCACTGATTTCACTTAGGCTATTCAATTTTGGTTTAAGATTGCATAGATAGAATAATTGATAACTTCATAAACTTGAATTGCTTTCGCTGATGCTATAGTTAGCTGCATTTGTCATTGCTGCACTGATTACAACTCGAATTGCTTTCACTGATGCTATAGTTAGCTGATTACACCATTTAGTAAGTTAGCTTGGGTTTTTAAATAGTTTACAGTTGAGTATACACTTGATAATACACTTGCTACTATTATGTCATAGGTGCATCAACCATCTCATCTTGGTAATTGTCCGACAAATTACCTTGAATAATGCTACAAAAGGTATAGTAGTTTTTTTGCTTGGGTTTGGTGATTAAAGTGTGTATATAATGCTATAATTTTAAGTATTGTGTATTTTGTAGGTTTTTGTTAAATTTGGAAGCAGTGTATTTTTAATGGGCTGGATTTTGTGAAAACTTCTTTAGTGGTAAACTAAAGTTCATGTTGATTTGAGTTTACTTCTTTAGTGTTAAACTAAAGTTTGGCTGGTTTTGCTCAACTGGTAGCAGGTGATATATGGCTGGTATTGGGATGGCATTCGGCTGGATTTGTCGACTTCTGAGAAGCTACAGTTTATATTCAGATGGCATTCGGCTGGATTTGTCCACTTCTGAAAAGCTACAGTTTAATTTACTTAGCTGGCAAATTCCCTGTGGCTGGTTTTGTCATTTTTTTTGTTTTGAGCTGCTTGGTTGGACAAACAACTTGTAAAATTTTGCTTATCAAGTTACAGAATTTAGATGAATCATTAATACAAAATTTAGTTACAAAATTTTGCTTGTTTTGAGCTACTTGTGGCATTGTTCGTGTTAGTCTTACACTCATTTGCCAACTTTCAAGGACAAAGTGGATTCAGATGAGTCATTAATACTCTTAAGATCAAGAATTGTTGCAATGAATGAGTTTATTTTCAAGTTACAAATGGAGAACAAATTTTCTGATTAAACTTTCTGATGTGCATGCCTTAGTTCAATGTCATAGTACCAACAACATGCCACTATTACATTGGATATTATTTTCAGCTTATGATTCCAATTGTGCAGGATTTTTCAACATCATTCTTTAAATTTAGACAACTCTATTAACTAGGATTTATAAAAGAGCAATTCTTGTAAAACATTAATCCTAAGGGAAGTTCACATTCAAAGATCAAACAGCAGATCCAATTTTCCTAATTTGCAGATGATATTATAAGTTATATTGTTAGCCAACTTGATGGCCTGCTTCTTGTAAAACAATAATGCTAAAGTAAGTTCTCATTCAAATACCAAGCAGCAGGTCCAATTTTCTTAATTTGCAGCTAATACTAAAAGTTCTATTGTAAATAAAGTTGAACATAACATTTGTTCTGCTAAAAACAACTGCTTCTGAACTCATCAGCATATAATTTACTAGAAAAATGCTCGTAAAATTGAAAAATAGTGGTCATGAAACAAGGCACCCATCAAAGCATTGAGGAATGTCTTTTTTTTGCTGAACACAAGTAGATTGATATTCAACATTTGGAACATTCAAATAAATACTTCTAGTGGTTAGTGAAAGAAACTCAGGAAGAAATAATAGAAATCACGCTCATATGGATGCAAGAAACACAATCCTCAGAAATATGACTGCAAACAAAGACTAAAAATACTGAATCAATGCTGATTATACCAAGAAACTATTTTCAAATCAATCATAGCAGCACACACTATACAACCATACCAACTTACTACAGAAGAAACATACTGTTTCACAGCAGAATGATTTTCTATTTTTTCTTCGGACCATTACATACTTCCTACATAAGATGACATTCTGTTTGTTGTAGATTTTGCTGTTATTGCAGATATTAGACACCTATAGGGTGCTAAAGACCCATTATACAAGGTTGCATGTGCTCGATTGAGCAGGGGCATGAACTTCAAAAAGTATAAAACAACATATAAACAGTTTAAAATACAGGTTCCAAAACCAATTTCAGTCCTAGCACAGAACGACATAGATCAGCCCTTGAACAGCTGCTCATGGTCATCTCTAACCAATGCAAGGACAGATGCCCTTCTCAGTCGGCCAACATGAACCTAGCATCAACAGGAACCATGCCACCATCAGAGACGAGCAGCACCTTGATGGCCATGCAATGGAGGGCTTGCATCATGTGTTTTAACCTACAACAACACTGAAGTGTAGCATGAGGTCGCTGGAGGTGAGGGAAGTTGCTGGAGGTGAGGGAACTTGCTGGAGGTGAGGGAAGTTGCTGGAGGTGAGGGAACTTGCTGGAGGTGGCTGGAGGGAGGTTGCTGGAGGCAGCTGGGGCTTTTGGGCGCTGGAGGTCGCCGGGGGCGCTGTAGGCCGGCGCTGGAGGGAGGGAGGCGATGCTTCGACGCTGGAGGGGAGGAGAGTTCGCCTCGCGAGGGCTAGGGCTTCTGGGACGGATCTTCTCGCTGGAGGTCGGCGCTAGAGGGAGAAGTTCGCCTCTCGAGGGCTAGGGCTTCTGGGGCGGATCGTCTCGCTGGAGGTCGGCGCTGGGGGGAGGAGTTCGCCTCGCAAGGGCTAGGGCTTTTGGGCGCTGGAGGTCGGTGCTGGAGGGAGGGAGCGGGAGGGAGGCCGGAGGTGACGAGGGAGGTCGCTGGAGGCGACGAGGCCGACGCTGGAGGGAGGGAGGCGACGCTTGGAGGGAGGAGAGTTCGCGAGGAGGCTAGGGCTTTCGAGGCTTTTGGGCGCTGGCGTGTGCACATGGTTTGCACGTGAGATTCCCAGTTTTATATGAGGTTCGTGGTCCAGGGGCGGACCAGGAATTCCTGGTCTAGAAGATCCGCCCCCGGGTATTGAGGCCATGCACGCAATCGAAGAGATATTTCACGGTCAATGCGGTTTCTTTTTCCATTTTTGATTTTTAATTTGAGCGTGATCAGTAGGGAATCGGCGACCAAAAGGCGCAGGAAATCCCAGGAATAAAGTAAGAAGGAAAGGAGAAAGAGAGCAAATCGAGATATGGAATCCGCTGCCCAACGTCGGCTGCGAGCCATCTCCGGTCATCTCATCGCGTCTAGCGATCGGGATAAGACTTCTAACCTTAGCATCAACGCCACCGTCGGCGAGTTCGTGCTCGGTACATGTCCTCCTCCCGTCTCTTGGTTCTAGATTGGGTCCTAGATGGAGTGTTTCTTACCGTTTCTTGTCCTTTTTTTCTTTAATTTAAAATCAGCAACATGCTCATTTTCTTCTTGGCTCAGCAATATGAATATTGTGAAAGAATTGTTCTTGTCGATTGATGTAGCTAGAAAGTAATTCCTGAATTGTCCAAGTATCGCGGAAAAAATAGTCAGTGATTAATGGGGAAAACGGAGGATAAAGAGAAGCTCCGATGGAGTGGTTTCTGGCTCCCAATTTTTTTGTTTGGCTTTGGTATTGCGTGCTTAAAAATTATACACGTGATTCTAGCTCGACCACCCTTATCCTTTCTTTTGCTACCTTCTAGCAGTTGGCTGACTCCTTGCTTGCTTCTCGTTCATTGATTTGATGTTATGCGATTCTTGTGACTTTACGATGTCAATGTCATGTAATCTACCTTTTTTTATATTAAATTTAAAGTTGGTAATGAGTGAATTGACTCTTGGGAATGAGTGAATTGACTCTTGGGACCTCTCACCATTGTCAAATCTGACTCCGAAGTAAATGGGGAGGGGGAAAAAATTTCCTGCTTGTGCTAGTGGGACAATAGTCAATTTGACGTGACATGCAATCGCTTAATCTTGTAAAGCATGGAAGTTGGATTTGCTCTCCATATGTGATGCAAATCTACCACCGAGTACCAACTCAGCTACGCCGTTGGGGCAAAGGATTTGCTCTCTAGCATTTTACGGAACTTGTCCATCTTGATGAGTTTTTAACAGTCAGGTTACAGGTTATGGTCAATGTTTTGATGCTAATGTACTGTGATTTTGTCCTGATGGATATGAGATCATTTCACATGCATACTAGATACTTGGCTTGGTTTAGTGGTTTTAACCGCTCTACCTGTAAAGTTTATCTTAGTAAATGTTGCAGGATCAAGCAGGAGCTATCCAATTTGGCTGTGGCATCTCTTCGTCTGGTTGCTGGGTGTTGAATAGTTATCCAGCTATTTCATGAACCTCCACTCTAAATCATGATGTTTCTATATCGCCAATAAAATACTTGAATTAGTAGCCTATTTGCCCTTAGTTTGTGGCATTTTTTAACTGATATCTCAAATGCTTGTTCATCTAGATTTTGGGATGCTAATTGTTTCTTAGAATCCTTTTCCAAAATTCTAGTACCTAGATATGAATTTTCACTTATTTTTTGCCCACATTTTGGGGATCAAATGTGCAACTTTTTTCTCTTAAAAAGATTATTTGCTTAATGTATAAGTCATTTACGAATCTTAGATCTGCTTGATGGCTTGCCGCTACTTTATTATTTTTCTTATAAGCAAAAATGGGTTGCTGCAACTTAAATAATGCAATAACTTTGAGACTTTTTGCTCAAGTTGAGACTTTTTGTGCATTTTTTCCCCCTTTTTGCTCCTGCTATTTCTAATGGTGTGATTACTTTGAGAGAAGTAGGATAAGAAGGGGAAAAAAGGATGAAAGAATTCTCAATTTCTTTTTGTTACTTGGCAAGGAGGCAAAGATGGAGGATGAATGAATATAATTTTGTGCATTTCTTTCATTTTATGCCTTCATTAATTTGGTGAAAATGAAGGAAAGGAAGTTTGATATTGAATAAAAACAATAATATGTCTGTGACATTATTTTCTTCCTCTCATTTTCATCCAAGTAAATGAAATGAAGAGAAGCGAGTGAATGATTTTATTTCTTTGCTTTTTCCTATCTTAAATCAATTGTCTTCTTGTACTTATTCCTCTTCCCTCCAATTAAACACAACATTAGTATTTAATTCATTTGATCTCAAGTATTTTGGTTGTGCAGCACAGGGTTACAGTGTTGTTCTTCCTGAGAAATTGCAAACTGGGAAATGGAATGTTTATAGGTAGACATGACATTGGTGTTGCACATTTGCCTATCAATTATCTAACAATTATTTTAACTTGGCAGATCCGCAAGATCCCCATTGAAGCTAGTTTCTAGGTTTGCAGAGCATCCTGATATCGCAACACTGCATGATAATTTTGAGTCAGTATATCTTTTGGCTATTCTGTTTTATTAAAGTTCTTCTTCAAGTTCATGAAATTAGTTCTTTTATTTATAAACACACACCATAAGATGGTTCTGAAGAGTGTTTTTCCTTTAGCTTTATTACCATATGAACATTAAATTCATGTTAAACTATTATCTTCTAAATACAAGACCTTATACAAGTTTTTTCCTTAGAAATATTGCTTATTCAAATGTAATTACTGTCAAACTGAATGTTGTTTTGCTTTCAATGACCATTAGACATGCTGTAGAGACCTTTCGAAATTACAAATACCTGGGTACAAGGATTTGTATGGATGGAACAGTTGGGGAGTAAGAATCTACATTTTGGCTGTTGAGATGCCCATCTTGTCATTTTTTTTTAATGATTGTGTTGCTGGTCTATTATTTTTTTTCAAGATACAAGTGGATGACCTATGGAGAAGCCGGCACCTCTCGGTCAGCAGTAGGATCTGGCCTTATTTATCATGGAATACCAAGGGTAAGTAATAATGATTCAGATGTATTGCATTTGTTGTATTATGATGAAAAGCTGAGTACATAAAAGTTATTGCAAGCTAAAATGAATAAGACAATTTGTTTTAATATGTCATTAGGAATGAATAATTCCTGCAAAGGTTCCTTTTGTTTTATGAATGGCTTCAAATATTCATTCTAGCCGACATTCAAATAGTTGGGATTAGTAATTGTTGAAGGCTTGAAGCCATCACTGTCTAAGTGTAAGGGTGGGCATAAAAACCAATATATCTCAACCAACTGAAAACCAAACTGAACCAACCCAAAAATCAGGAGTTTTTTGGGTTTCAAATATTTAACATTCTGTATTTCAGATTTGGATTGGGCTTTGGGTTTTTATTTAAAAAATGGAAAAATACAACCCAACTGGCTTTATGTAATGTATATTTTATTAATTAAATTATATATGATATAATTAATTAAAATATTTATCTATATGTTATATGCTGTGAAATATCAACATAATGATAGAGGAGTTGCTTCGCTGTGATTTGTGTTTGAGCTCTCTCGTGCTTTCTACTATATTATGATCCCATGAGATTGTTCAGTCTGTCTCCCTAGTCACCCCATCTATTGTAAATAGCTTATAATGCATTAATGCCTATTTCTCTTTTTTTGACACTTTTATTTTGTTACTTAAAATATTTTATATTTACTAAGAAGAATTGTTAAACTATTTCTTTTCTATTGATAGTGGCGGCTTGCAACTTAAACTTAACAAAGAAGCGCTATTGTGTTTCTTTTATATGTATATTTCATAGTTCTAGTATAGTTCTTGTATGTATCTTTGTAGGCATTGCATTCAAAAAACATCAGTAGGTACTGGTCTATGTATTTGCAACCTAGAACAAATAGGGTTGATTTTTTTTAAAAAAAAATAAAAATTGACCTGACCCATGCCCACACTTAGCAAAACGTCTATCACTTCCTGCATCTTAAGTTCTTTTACTTGTGGTTGTGCTCTTGATGAACCATTAAGTGTTAGATATGATTGATTTTTCTTTATCTTGTTCTTAACAAGAAATCATTCTAATTTGCTATTTGGACAGGGTGCATGCATAGGACTCTATTTTATAAACAGACCAGAGTGGATTATTTTGGATCATGCCTGCTCAGCATACTCTTATATATCTGTGCCTCTTTATGATACACTGGGTATGACTTAGTTCACTAGTCTTTATATTTATTTTTTTATTTTTTCTGGTTCGTAATAAATACAGACATTGGCACATCTGCAGGACCAGATGCGGTGCAATATATAGTTAATCATGCATCAGTTGAAGTCATTTTTTGTGTACCCCAAACACTGAGCACTGTGAGTTCCGATCCTATGCTTTCTCTTAGCTGTTCAATTTTTTTGTTTAAGGCATGATAAATCAAATTTAACATGCATTTATGATTTATTTGCTCTTCTCTTCGTGCCAAATTTCATAGGCGTCCATACCCAGAATTTTTTAAAGTTGCAAAAACCAATATTTATCTCCCTTTTTGTGGATAATTTACTTTTTCAGAGACTTAGCCCAAATCCTTGCCGTGCAGATTTCCTCCTAAGTTATATTTTTACTATTGAAGTACTTTAATTTGTTTGAAACTGAAGACCTGACTTCTACCACTTTGTCTTATTCTTAATCTGTAATGAGCTAGTTGTTGATTTCACAGTTGAAACTTCATATATTTTTGTTTTGCAGCTACTTATCTTCTTATCTCAGATGCCATCTGTTCGTTTAATAGTGGTAAGGTTGTTGAAAGCTATTTTTTTTAAATTCTGATTTTGAATAATTGTGTCTAGTTTTTGCTTATTTGCAATTTCTTTCATAGGTTGTTGGTGGAATAGATGAGAAGATGCCCTCAATTTCTTCAGCAACTTCAGTGAAGATTATTACTTATTCAAAACTGATTAGTGAAGTAAGTTTCTTTTACCATATATCTTGACTGAAATTTACTCGAGAGTTAAGAAACTTAAGATTATGCTGCAAATATAATTAAATGAAAGGATGTAGAATTATATCATGTTATCTTGTACTTTAGAAATGCTTAAGAAGGCTTGATAATGATGTAAATATTCAATGAACAGGGTTTTATTTTTAAATACAGAATTATGTCCACCACTGAATTTGATACGAATGGATTTCTGTAGGTAATGATCTTAATTGGTTGTGTTGTTTGACAGAGTTGCCTCTTCATTAAAATTGTGCGACTTGAGCTTTTCATTTGATCATATCTGCTCTTGATCCTAGCATAAATTCCGAAATGCGTAAAATATTAAAGTAATCCATCCATCTAGTCAAGTTATTGATCAGTGACATCATTTCCACTCCACCAAATAATTTGACCAAAGGCTTGAAACCCAACTTCACATTCTGAGTGATGGCCATAGTGGAGAGATATTTGGTCTGCTGTTTGTGGATGGTTGAGGTCAATTCTCGCAAGTGGATACATAAGGCAAAATCCAAAGTGAATGATCTAGGTATTTTGAAAAAAACCTTTGGCCCACAAGTTTGTACTGTAGGATAGAAGGAAAAAATCTCTTTGTTTTCACTATTAATCTGCTTACATGTAGGTATTTATATTCATAAGGAAGAAAAAAAAATCAATCTCAATCCCTACAATCAAGGGAATACAACCAAGATCAATCATAATCCCTACAATCAAGGGAATTTTCGGAAGTATTCAACACTCCCTCTCAAATTGGAGCATATATGTCAATCATATTCAGTTTGTTACAGAGTTCTTGAGAATCGTTTTCCTCCTAATGCTTTAGTGAAGAGATTGACGTCTTGGTTGGATGATGATATGAATGTAGTAATTTTCTAGCTCATTACACACTTGCGAATAAAGTGACAACCAATCTCAATATGTTTAGTCCTCTCATGAAAAATCGGGTTACTTACAATATGAATAGCTACTTGGTTATCACAATACATTGGTAGTGGTTCATTGTAGATGAATCCTAATTCTTCAAGCAAATTCTTTAGCGATAACATCTCGGTTACGGAATGAGCCATGGCTCTGTACTTAGCTTCAATAGTTGACCTAGCAACAACAATTTGTTTCTTACTTCGCCGTGTTATTAGATTTCCCCCTACAATACCCAAAAGTAGACCATCTGTCGGTCTTAGATCTAGCATAGTTAGCATCAGAATAAGCTTCGATCTTTAGATGCTCAATTCTCTTAAATGACAACCCTTTTCCTATAGATTTCTTAATAGAATCCTGATAGTGACATCCTAGTGAACTTGCTTTGGCTTATCCATAAAATGACTGACCATTTCACCTGCAAAGGAGATGTCAAGTCTCGTTAATATTAAGTAGATGAGTTTCCTAACAAGCCATCTATATTTTGCCTTGTCTTAAAAGAATTCTCTAGTATCATCCCAAACACTTGAATTCATATCCATAGGAGTATCAATCAACTTTATTCCAAGCAATCCAATTTCTTTGAGTAAAGCATACTTCCGTTGGCATAATGAAACTCTAAATTTATTATGAGCAATTTCAATTCCTAAGAAATACATAGTGTTACTATCCCGGGGTAGTTTTGATATGGTCAACTAAGTTTAATTAGGTCTTATTGTGTTTGATCTGTATGTCTAAGTGTGCAGGATCTTAGAAACACAAGAAGTCAAGTGGAAGACGTATCTAGCGAGAAGAATGGTAGGGGAAGGGAGTCGACTATTGGTGCAATATCCCCTGGGTTAGGTTGACCAAGTTGACTAAGCTTGAGTTGGCTAAAGCTTGAGTCTTGATGTTGGATTTTGATGTTTGACAATACATGGAGATTACAGGTGCAATCATCTGTTTGGGGAGATTGTTGGTACAATTCCCTTCTGGTCAAGGTTGACCAGTTAGATGTGAAGAAGAGTCGAGTAGGTCAAAGGGTTGGCTAGATACTTGACTGGGAAAGTCCTAAATGAAGGTTAGGCAGTTGAAAGTTCTGGTGAGTAAAGCTGGGTAGTGGGAAAAT
>JBBMJZ010130047.1:0-21623 GCA_037833815.1 Zingiber zerumbet | reverse complement strand
TGTAGTTATTTGACCAATGTGATTCTTATTTCTAAATAAATGTTCATACCAAAAGCTAGACTTTCAGTATACACTCCAACAGGAACTCCACATGATTTATCTTCCTGTATCTAGTTAGGGGACTGATGATACTAAGCCTCTTGGGATGAGCGTTATCATTTTTATCACAAGTAGTTCAATGGCATTAGGGGCATAGCTAGAAATGAAAACTATCTAGGTTGGCCACAGACTTTACATGTTTCTTCCATGCTCACATCCTTCGCGGTGGCAACTGTTAGTGGAAGGAGCACAAGAGGTTGTCACAACAACCAATGATGTCATGCTCACAAACCTCTCTGGGTCAAACACCTTTGGTCTCTCCCATGCATCAAAATCCCTATTGATCACACATGCATTCACATTGGATCGGCGGGTGGTGGTAGCATAGGGTCGGGGCAACTATGGGTGGCCTTGGTGTTTCGGAGTACAAGAGGTTGACACAACCTCCAGTGACGTCATGTTCACAAACCTCTCCAGGTCAAACATCTTCAATCTCTCCCATGCATCTGAATCCTTACTAATCCCCCATGTGTTCATGTAGATGGTCGTCCTAGGGAGAATTTAGTATTTGTTAATTAATTAACCGGTTGCTGGTGGTAGCACAGGGTTGGGGCAGCTGTGGGTGGCCTTGGTGTTCCAGAGATGATCACGACCGAGTCATGATGATAAGATAGAGTCGACGTCACTTGTGGTAGGGAGAGTAACGGTAATGAAACTCTCGACGAGCAGAGCAGTGAACTCGACACAGTGGTCTTGAGGGAGGAAGGCGGCAATGCGGGGCTAGGGAAATTTTTACAGTGATGGTTATGCAAATATCGCGTGTTATTATGGAGAAGGGAAGCCGTAGTTATGCTTGTAGAGTCACAGCTGGACGCCTGCGAGAAGAGCCAAGGAAGTGACTCAAGCACCAATGTAGGTTGCTCGCATGGCAGATTGTGAGCAGTGAGTTGTGGCGTCAAGCGCAATTATAATGACACATATAAATGTCCTTATAGTATATTTTTGGTGACACTTAAGTTTTAGTGACATTAAAAAATGTCTTATAAAGTGATGTTGTCTTAGACCCTTCTCACATTCCTGATATTTTATGATATCATTATACAATATCAATGTTAACTTTAAAAGTGTCACAATATAAATATATAATGACAGTATAAAATGTCAGGAAAAAATATATATTTTAAGGACATTTATAAATGTCACCTTGCCTAATTTATAACGACATTAATAAATATCATTATAATAATTTATAAATACATTTAAAATTATCATTAATATTTATTTAGAACATATAACTTGAATTAAATATTTACATTTTATCGCAATTCATCCACTATTTAGAATACATAGAAAAAATTACAAAATAAAAGTTAATAGCTAATAGATATTTTTATTCATCCAATAATCATTTGAGTCAAATTTACATATGTAATACTAATGATAAGTCTTTTACATCTAAAACAACCAACACCTATACTCAGAATATTAAATTTTAAAAATAACAAAGTCTTATAAAATAAAAATTTAGCTAGATGGATCATTTTCAACTATTATATTGATTCATAAAAATCGAAGTACTTGTTACTTACAAATACAATGCATATATTTGTATAAGTGAAATAAAACAATGGAAAATACAAAATTAATAAAACTAATTCAAAAAATTGTATATCATACCAAACGAGAAAATACAAAGTATCATTCCATATGTACCTAATAGTAGTCATCACTTACTACTAACTGCAAACATCAAAGTAAACAATGAAAAAATTTTGTTGTTATATTTCCATAACGGTATATGTGCACCAACCAAGCAAACCTCATTAGTAAATGAAAGAGAATAATCACATATATCAAGAATTATCCTTCAATAATATATAGGAAAACAAAGGAAATGAAAGAAAAGAACGAACGAGAATAATAAAGACTTCAAGAAAAAAGAGGAGTCAATTTCAAGCCTATATAGCATTTCCTATAGCTTGTACATGTACTTACAAGCTAGGCTCATGCTCAAGTGTAGTCTTCTCTCTATACGGAGAAAAAATATCGTTGAATTCTATGGTGGAGAGGTAAACTTGAAAATTGGCATAAACATTGCAAATATATTAAAATGAAAAAAAATAGAACATACTTGTCAACATATTTTTCTAATCATGAATGTGAACCAAATTTTAACGGTTGGAAAGGAACTTCAGTCCTCTTATTATCACTTAAAGCAACTAGAGAAAATACATACTACACAAACTTAATAGAGCTTAGCTTATTCACACTTCTTTAAACTATCAATCTTAACTTCAATTCTACTTGAATTTTAATGACTAAGCACATACACAGAAATTTGTAAACCTTTGAACCATATATAGACTATTTTGACACACATAAAAGTGCATGAAAGACCGATTCTTATACTTTATGAACTCTACCAAAAAATATATAAATAAGAAGAAAAGCAATACAAATAATGCTCGTTCTTTAAAAACTTCAGCTAGAGTCTTGATAAATTTTCCACTTCAACAAACAAGGATATATTAGAATTGCCTAAAAGTTGTTTACAAGATTGCCTCCACAATAAACAATAAATGAGCTCAATGCTTGAACATATAGAACATCTCATTGATATATCCAATTTAATAAGTATGGTTAAGATTATTGCTAAATTTAGGAGACCAATTTGTTTTTCTCTTTTTAACTAGAAAAAATTTAATCATGCATGGAGAAAGAAAAAAAGTAACCCGAACACATAAAATTTCTAGAAGAATATTTTTTGACTCATCAACTAGACTTGCAATATTTATAACGAGATTCAGCAAACAAATAAAATGCTAGGCTACCATAAATAATTATGGCACAACTAAAAAATAAAATATCAAGTAACATAAACAAGAAATGGGATGTAGCATCAACCATCAATGGTAACTTGTAAATCATTAGGTGACTTTTTGTAGTGAGAAGCAATATAAAAGGCCATCATGCGCTGTAATATAAATTAAAAAAATAGTAGAACTTAAACATTTATTGGAATGCAAGCACAAATGTAACCAAATAAAGGTACCTGCAAAAATATCTCACTCTCCTTGTGACATGAGAAAAGTGTATCTTGGTTGACATAGTAAATGTCACATTCACTTGGATGTGGAAGTCTAGACAAATAAAAGATCATTTAGAGAACGACCTAAAAAATAATTATTTCTTTTCATCAAGAATACAAACCTAGTGATATTTGGAATGTACCTTGCAACATCCAAGCAAAGTAATTCATTAAGCCATGACTCAATTGGATCCCCAATTGCAGATGTGATAGCTCGTGCAATTCAATCTTCTTGAAAAGCCTACCAATATACGGAGATGGAAAGGGGTGAGAGTTTTAGAAGCAGATAGCGATGTCATTGCTCGCTACTGGCCACTGCCCGACATCAACCCCGTGTGTGACCGTTTGTGAATGGGCTGCCCGGTGAGGCATCGACTCTCTCACGTGTAGCCGTTTGCGAACTGGGCGCTAGTGAACCAACAGCATGACGAGGCTATGGCCCCCTCGAGTGCAGCCGCACACAAAGCAGCTGCTTTGTCGCATGGTGAGGCTGCGACCCCCTTGAGTGCGGCCGCACCTGGCAAGGTTGCGCAGTGCCACGGAAAGGGGAAAAAAATAGGGTTACCTTTGAGCCCCTCCTTGCTGTGGAAAGGAAACGACTTGGCTGCGTTGTAAAGAGGAAAGGAAAGAAGGGGTGGGAGACGAAAGAAACCTAGTGGCGGTGATAGAGGGGACGAGGAAAGGAAAGGAAAGGAAAGGGAAGGAACGAAGAAGAGGTGGTAGAGGGAAGGAACTGATTGGGTAGAAGGAAATGTTTAAGTTAATATGTTTATAATGTAATGACATTTATAAAATATGTCACCATGATAGCCCTAATATGATAATTTTTATAAAAAATTAATCAATGGTAAAGATTGTCGTCATAACAAACCTTTTTTTCCTTGGAGTGTATGGAGTTGAAGTAATTGTGACAAGAAACTTTAGATTAATTAAAAATGTGAGGTTGAAAAGAAATTTAATATATATATTTTTTACAGCAATGATATGCTCAAGGGAAAAACTTCAAAAAAAACCTCAAGGATAGATACATAAAGTCATGACCCACAATTTTATTTTTTGTGGGCCTTATCATTTTATGTATCTATCCTTGAACTTTTTCTTAAGTTTTTTTCCTTGAACATATCATTATGGATGGAATTAGAGCCCACCTTAACCAAAGTATGACCCTTGAATGACAACCAATATCACCTACAACACAACCTCTTTTGCCTTTCTTTTGCCACCTTCTCCTAAAGAGAATGAAGAGCTTGTTTCTAAATTGGAGTTGACTGAGATTTTTCGTTTTAGGATGGGTAGCTGTCATTGTAGACTTCAGTTTACGAAGTTTATATGCGCTTGTAGAAAAATTACTTTATTACTCCATAAAATTAATTAGCAATCTATGGAATCGATTATTTGAAATAAAAGTGCCAGTCAAATATAATATGTTATATTACTCTCTCTATTTTTTTAAATGTTATTTATTATTATTATTTTTTTTTGTCACGTTGGGTTTCTGATGGAAAGTAAGCCACTGTCATGTTCGTCTAGTGTGACAGGAGCTAAGATTCTTGGTTAATTTCACCAAGTAGTCGGGTGTGTGGGCTGGGCCCAAACGCTTTCATTGACGCAATAATATCTTTTTCTTGTGTGGGAGGCCCTTGATCTCCCACTGCTCGCCTGCCTTCGATCGCTCGCCGTTGTCTCCCGATCATTTCCTACGCCTCCCCAAAATCCTAAACCTCCGGAACTCTCCCTCGCCGATGGCTAGCCGACTTGTCCAAGGACAAGAAGGAGAAACAGGAGGGCGTCTCGCCGACCCATCTATTTCTTATCCTATCATCCCTGCCGGCGAGCAGACCGTCTGGGCCGACGTCAGTCCCCTCATCGCCTCCGCCTGCAATGGTGATCCTGCTCGCCTATTTCTTTTACGCTCTCCAAATGTCCTATTTATTATGCCGATCCAAACTACTTCTTGAATAAGTTTGATAGTTTTCCTTATTATTTCCTGAAAATATGGCATTTGCTGATGTTTTCCTCAAATTCATAGTGGGAATTGTTAACGACCTACAAAGAATTTGCAACTGTTGACATGGTCCTCATTTGTTCTATCAGCGCGTTGGAGTATCCATACTATAGCAGTCCATGTTTTGCTCCTTTATTCTTGTTATGGTTCTTTAATAACTGAAAAACTGAACGAAGGAAAATAAATGTTTAAAAGGAAGACAGCTGATAGAAGTTAGAAAACGAATTATTTTAATCTAGTTAAAACATGTAAAGTTGTATTTTTGATGCGGTTGAATCTTCTGTCAGCCTTTTTTAAATTGTGAAGTTTTTTATTCCCAAATACGAATAAAGTAGTGGTCATGAGTCATGTCCATGGTCACCCTGCATCATTTCTATAACGACAGATGTCGCACAATGCATAGTATGTCTAGTTAAATGACACACTCATCACTTAATCCTCTATTGACATATCTGTTGTTGCTCTAAATTATTCCTTTAGAAACCTGCTGTGGTTTCATATGCTTAACGGACAGATTTCTATTTTTAATTACTAGATTGTTGTGAGGAGAGGTAGTGGATGAGTTAAGAAATTATAATACCAGCGATAAATATATGAATACAATGCAAACAAAGAAAAAGAAATCATTCTAATTTGCTAGGAGAAATTCAGGCTTTTGTCCTTTCATGGAAATTTTGTCATAGGTTGCGTCTTTATGAATTCATCCTCAACATTTCCACTTTCATACCCAAGACTACTATGAAGATGAGGACATCATCCTTGCCCAATGATAAATTGAGTTGTCTTATTCATGGGAAGGAATGACCAAAGAGGAAGGAAATGAAGTTAAAGCTCCGGAGACTAATAAACTATACCAATTTTTCACTCACTGGAAGAGACGTCTAAAGATTCATAATGAAGATATTATGGTACCTAAATGAGAAGACATAAATGATTTTATTTTATTTACATATTGGAAATGACAACCTAATTCAAATTCGAAGATGCGTACAACTCCCTTAGAGTTGAGTACTCTTTAGTGAGAATAATGCAAAACAAAAAAATAGAAATTAATTTAATTTGTTAATTGTTCAATTTTGGTATGATGAAGTGTAGTTTTTTTTGGGGTAGTAGTTTAACAACTTAGGGGATTTTTTTTTCTAACTTAGTGTTGAGTATCTAAAAATTGTTGTGGCAATGTATTGGGTATCTTTTAGTTCAGTTTGATTTATCTCTCTAAGACCCCTTTTCTTTGCATGGAATAATTGTCCTTGTGCCTCATTGAATGCATCCAAATTCTAATTTTGGTTATAATTGGTGTTCCATTAGAATGATTTAGATTCTTCTACTTCAACTAGTAAAGTTGCCTAAAATATATCACATATCCAAGTTGGTGGGAATAGTGCTTCTTTTTGTTGTATTCAGTATGTGTTCTTCCATAGATCTTTGACATTTGTCCATGTTACATTATTGTAGCACATATGCACTACAATTGATATGAAATGATTGGCAATCTATTTATATTGTATATGCCAAGATCTATTTTCCTATATCCTTGTGCACAATCTACCTATAACAACAACCAAGCCTTAGTGCACGATATGCCTTTTAGTGAAAATTTAAGAGGAAGCAACACAGAGGGAGAGTGTCATCATGTCTTTCACCTACATATCAAGTTAAAACCTTTTCTAATTGAGAAAATTCAACTACTTTCGAGCCCAAGATTTAAGATTTAACTTGAAGCAAATGCCAATCCATGTTTGAACAAGCAAGTAGGAGGAGAACAAACATGGGGTATTATTCTGTACGATATCCTAACCACTTTTTATGAATCAGAATTGGTGGATCTTGTACGGTGGTATTTTTTAATTGTCCTTTTCAACCCAAGTGTATGCTTATTTTCCTCATCTCCAGTAATAGATTATAGCATGAGTTCTTATGGTTATGATAGGGATATCATGTACTTAAGGTGGGGCAAAAATTGCTAGAATTAATTAAGGTTGATCCCAACTTTGTATTGTGAAGGTCACCAAGATGTACTCTGGAGAAAGGTTGAGCCACTGATATACAAGTGATGTAGCAAGAAACATGCTGGTAGGAGGAAGGATTAATGTTGATTTTCTCAGCATATATCAATTACTCTTGGCAAAAGAATATGCTAATCTTCATGATTAGCAATTTGTGGTTTTGCTTACATGGAATGATGAAAGTGATATTGGCAGTGGGATATAGCTGGATCTATTTTGCCCATATTGTTTGGAGATTCGTTACCCATTCCTAGATCTCCTTGCCTTTGATACAATTCTATTCCCATTGTCCACTGTAAACCAACTCAAATCAAAATTTCCCTGTCATGTCTTGCCATGCACCAATTCTCTTAAATAAAATACCATCGCAGCTTCAATTAGAAATCAATCTCATCATTTTTCCACAACTTTATCTACTTACCCTTTAGAAGGGGAGCCTCGGTGCAACGGTAAACTTGCTGCCGTATGACTCGAAGGTCACGAGTTCGAATCACGAAAACAACCTCTTGTAAAGCAGGGTAAGGTTGTGTACAATAAACCCTTCCCCGAGACTCCACATTGGCAGGAGCTTCGTACACCAGACTGCCCTTTTCTCTACTCACCCTTTATAACTTTATGAGTTTCTTAATGACATTTAAATATAAATTAAACTAAATGGAAAACGTGATTTAGAGATTAAGAAAGACTTACCTTGCATTGGAGGTTGTTTCCACGAGTCGAACCTGCGACCACCATGTAACACAACAACAACTTTATTGATGCGCTAATGCAGGGTAAGGTTGCATACAATAGATCCTTCCCCGGACGCTGCATTGCCGGAAGTTTCGTGCACTGAGTTGCCCTTTTTTTTTAGAGATTAAGAAAGGCTTATAACAAATCCCATTAAATTGTACCACTATTTAGATTTTATCACTGCAAACAATATGAAGGGGAGCCTTGGTGCAATGATACAGTTGCCGCCATATGACCTAGAGGTCATAGGTTCGAGTCTCAGAAACAACCTCTTGCAAAGTAGAGTAAGCTTGTGTACAATAGACCCTTCCTTGGACCTGCATTGGCAGGAGTTTCATGCACCGAACTACCCTTTATCACTAGAAACAATATCATTACATGAAGTTTGTCAAGTGCAAACTAAGATAGCAGATAATTTAATTAGAAACAAACACTAACTTCATTTTGTGTTCACTCTGACTTTGTGCAATTTAATATCTATTATATTAATGAATTGCAACATGAGGGTTAATTTTCTTGGACAAGGATGAGGAATACCAAGCCTTGTCTTGTCACCAACTGGGTTTATGAAATTTCAGACTGATCCCATGTTATAACATGATCATCTTTGGCCAATCTCACATTCCCGCTACAATCAGACCTGTGCACTACAGACTGGTTTGAAATTGTCATCCCTTGATGAAAGCCACAGAATTCAAAAGTGCACTAAGATTTTTGGTCCTTTGATATATATACAAGTTTATATCCTCTGAAATGGGAGGTCAAGGTGCTCTTGAAAACCTAAAACAACCTATATCAGAAAAAAACATCTATGTTAGTCAATCATTGCAGTTTGTTGCATGGCCCAATGACTACAGTTTTACAAAGAGTTATGAGGGGTATGTAGGGTGCTTACTAATATTTGCACTCTCAAAACTTTTTGGACAATTACATATTGCCAATTATGATTTGGAATTTTAAACCTTGGTTGAATGTTTTGATAGGGACTGAATCTTTTTCTATTTCAATTGAAATTCATCTAAATTTTCTTTGATAACATAAAATGTTTCTCCATTGTTTAATGGGAAAAGATTTGTCCTGTTTTTGTCAAACATTTGGATATTGAAAAAAGGTAGATGCCTTCTAAACCAATGAAAGATGAAAAAAAAAACTAATCTGCTCCTACATACTCAAGCTTCTCCCCTTGTTGACCTTGAGTTCCCTTGGTTCTTGTTCCTCAAATTGTTAGAATGATTGCTAAGAGCTTCCTCTTTCCCAAGGTTTTGCAAAAATGCCTAGTATACAAAGTTGTTGTCTATGAAAAAAAACTTCAGCTGTTTTCTTAATCCACATAACATAGCAAGCTATTATTTCCCTGATTCTGGTGCCTTGTATATCTTCTAAATCATCACCTTGTCAGGTTTAAACTAATGGACTAAATTACCAAGAGACTTGAATATAGTATTTTAGTCATATCAGTTTGCAGCATATGTTTCCCAGTTCCCACCAAATAACCATCAGGTTTATTGGTGGGCTAACTAACCAAACTTTGGCACAAGTTAAAAAAGATTCGGCTCAATGAAACCATGCTAAACTTGTGTCTCTTTCTTTGATTGACGTGCAAATGCTTATATGTTCATTAATCTCTAAATTTCAATGGAGCATTTGCATTTTCCTCTTTCCATACGAGATGCTTAATATCTAAGGCATACTTATCAACTATGATGTTCAATTTTGCTGGCTACAATTATGTAGAGTATTAATTCTTAGTGTCTCAACTTTCTTGTCATTCAATGCTTTATTTTCTTTGGTCTGATTTACTATGTGAGGTTTGTGTGTGTTCATCTATATACTTACATATGTATAAGGATTAAACAATTTGTATTATAATCTGCTGGTGGGCCTCTAGAAAGTAAGGACAATATCTAATATTGTTTTGATGCAAACTACAAGTTTAAGTATGTACAGAATGTTCTAACCGCATGACATTCCTATACAGCTAGTCAGCTGATGAAATATTTTCAAGCAAGAATTTTCTGTTAAAACTCTGAAGAGCAATGAAAGTTTTTGATACCTGTATATTATTTTTGTATGTGGTAAGCATCTTTATTGCCTGCCATTGTGCGTCTAAGCTAATTACAATGTAACAAGAAGCTGCTTTCATACCATTTGTAACTTCGAATTTGGTGCATTTGATGACTATGCAGTATTGTTAGACCAAAGAACAACTTTGACAATGTTATGTCTATATGTTCAGAAATGGTGTATGGTGTGCTAAATTGTTGAGTCAAAATTTGTCTTTCTTGTTTGTAAAAATACATCATTGTCAGGTCATGTTATTGACTCTACCTCTTTATATCAATAATATTTTGCGAACTTATACTATCTTGTAGCTTTTGTTCACAGATCTTCAAGATGGTCAGCTCATACATGGAGAAAATTTCAGCCTTTTTGCAGCAATGTCTGCTCTGGAGGTCTGAGCCACATTCCTGTTTGTTTCCTTCATTGCCATGATAACATATGGTTACATGTGTATAATCCATGCAGTTTGTTTGTGCGCAATACTGAGAAATTTAACTCTATTTTATATAGAATGAATCTATGAGAAAACTCAGTCTGATTATATTTTAGACAGTAAGATTAAAATTGATGTACAATAGTTTGTGCAGCAAAATCTTGATATTTTACATGTAGGGATGGGTTGGAACTTCCTGCTGAAGAAAAATTTCTTTATCAAAGTTACCTTGCCGTCACCCTCAAGACCTTGTATTAGTATGTATCTGAGAGTCTTTTGTCCCATGAGTTGCATTGGAGTAATACAGAAACACAGGCTGCATAGTGACAAGGCAGACAAGTGCATGCAGATGATTAATGTACGGAAAATTCAAAATGGGTAGGAAGAGGGCAAGACTAGGTTGAGAAAATGTGGAGGAAAAAACTTACACCTGCTACTATAACCTTTGTTGTTGCTGTTTGCTGCTTATCATCGTTGGTTACTGAAATTCCTATGCTTCAGTTTTGCATGTTGATGATCTTGGTGTCTTAGTGACACAAAGCATGGCCATTTGCCAAAATTGACAACAAGAGAGAAGAGGAGAGTAGTTCAAGGGGTTATTAAACAATAATTTAATTCATAACTAATTCAATATTAAGTATCTTACTAATTTGTCTATATATATTTGATCCAAAGATAAAAACGATGATAACGAACTATTAAGTTAGCTAATAGACTAATATAAAAAAAATAAGCTATTGATTGAATCAAGAAAAATGTAAATATAGGTTCTTCCTCCCATGATATAAGAATAGTATAAACTATTGTGCTGACTCAACTAATAGAATAATCTATATCCATTGTATTAAATAAGATATCAAATCTAGAAAGACCAAATCTTGAAAGCTTCTATGCCATTTTTTTCTATCAATGAAAACCCCATGAGTTAAACAATAAAGGTGTAGATGGAGATGGAGTGTGATACATGAGATCAACAAGGACAAATGGAGCTCTGGTGTCTTAGTTTTTGTCACAGTGAGGAGTCCATAATAAGGGCACCCTAATAATAAATCACTTATCTTCCTGCCCCATCATCATGCAGGAGTTTATATATGACTCTGACACAAGGATGCGTGCATCAGTTGATCTCATGGTGAGAGGAAAGACAATGGGGAGGCTACAGAAGATAAAAAAAAATAAAAAATTTACTTCATTTAATGCTTCACATCTATGTGCATCACTTGGCTCAATTCGATTTCTTAACCATCTTCATTACTGAAATAATACTGTAGTTTTTTTTGTATGCTCTATGTTGAGTATGAAAAATAAGGACAAGGGAGTGCAGAGTGCTCACTTTCTTGCTGAATAGGTATTCTTTATATACTTCTACACTTAAGTCACCTTCTCATGTAATGTTATGGGGTGTATACCATTTGTCCGACTGAGTGTTATTGCTAAATGAAATTTGATAATATGGGATCAAAAGAGTAAAGAAAGGAGAAGAGCAATATTGAGATCTGTTGTGTATATGGATGTTGAGAAAAAGGAAGTTGACTCAACTAGTTGAAGTTTAACACTGAAAAATGATTTAATTTGGTATAGTAGCACTTATATTTTTTCTGATAATGCACATTTCCAAGGAAAAACATTTTATAAAATATGCATTAAACTTTTCTAAATCTGGAGACATGTTTTTAACAGAAAAAAAGGCATTCAAAAAAATGTGAAGAGCACCATGAGGAAAAGCAATATTGACTTTGCCTATTTTTAACAGAAGAAGGCAATAAACAGTAAACAACATCCCCAGAAATGAATGGAACTTTCATATGAAGAATCATAGTCACTGCAGTTTCAATCAAATAATTTTTTTTATCATTCCAAAATTCAGGCATGAGGAAGAGTGAACAATGTCATGAGTACTTATAAAAGAATTGAAGTACAAAAATCATCATAAGAATTATCAATGCATGTGTAACAAAGTCAATTTGAGTTGAATTTCAGCAATGACAGAATGAACATCAGAATCGTCATTCATCAAGGTACAAAAGATGAATGCTGGAGTTTAACTCCTCAAATTTGACTACTTGCATATTGTTTTAGATAATGGATCCAAAGATGGATGCTGGAGTTGAAAAATGTGGATACTACTCGATTGAGGAAGCTATAGAAAATAATGTTGCTCCAGTTCCTCTCAGCCTGAACCCGACTCTTGATGTTCAACGTGTGATTGATGTCATTGACCATCTTTTTTCTTGTGAGGTATTATTGAAAGCAGTTTTGTTTTCTTTAAATCTAGTTAGGACTATAGAAACTTCTACATTTATTTGACATATTTGTTTGACAGGCCACTTGGTACAAAGGTCATACGCTGGCACAGACTGTTTTTTCATGCATATATCTCTTGAGGATTGAACGGACATCTTCACATGCATTGCTGCATTCATATTGCAGAATTATGCGAGCTACTTGTAATGCTGTTATCTCTGTAGTTTCTGATTCACGTACACATGAGGTATTTTCGTATCTAATTAACTCTTCTGAGTTAACATGGCATTCACCAGATCAAAGTGGAAATTCATTTTGATAGTCATGGGTCATTGATTTAATAAAGTTATTTTTTCATCATCTTATTCTTGAATCCTTGTCCTATGAAAAATTTGGATATCCCACTGTTGTCAAATCTGCTTATAATATCAGGCTATTTGACGTTAAAAATAGCATCGTGTTATTAAAGAATAGTAAAAGAACCTTCGTACACACACTCTTATTCGGACTTTAAACCTTAGTAGAAGTTACCCTTTTCCTGGGACTCATTGGTTCAATGGTTTCTGAAAGATGTTATGACACCATAAGATATATCTATTTGCCTCAGTTGGCAATCCTGTGAAATATAAGAGAGAATCTTAAAACAGGGATTTTATTTTTGCTTGAATGTTCAGAACAGTGAGATTAAATCATTTTTTATAGTCTTTACAATAAATTGTTCTCATCAAAATCTGATAAATAGACTAGATTTACTACATATAATACAAATTTGTAGAGCTAACTCTTGATGCTCAAACTTAATTGAGTTATGGGGTTTTACTTTTATCTCCTAGGATATTAAGGCTAGCTTCAAATTTGGAATTTTTCATTTTCTCTTGTTGAGTTCAGGTTGGGAAGGTATGATAATTGCTTTATAGTTTCTATTTTAAGTTTGCTAAGTTTAATAGGATTATGGATTTACAAATTTGTTCTGTGCCAAGTGGCAAGTGCAAAATACCACATTCTAGTTGTCCACTGATGGGCAAAGTTGGGTTGAGACCTTGAAACCTTCATCGGGTTGTTTGATTAATTCTTTTCTCATTTGAAAGGTTCTGCTCCATGCAACAATGATGAGGGGTGAGAAACTTCAGTAATGTCACAACACAAGGTAAGCAACCTCTTATGTGACAATCTAGTGACATAGTATAGGCAAGGGACATCTTCTTTGATGATCAAGTTACACAATGTGACACAAGTGAAGCGAGAGATATGCAACTTCTTTTCCCACTCTTCCTTCCCCCAAAATTGTGGATGACTGATGGGTAGAGGGAAAGGGATCACATTTTAAAAAAAAACTTCAATGGAAATGAAGAGAGAAGATAGAGGAAAAGGAGAGACATGGGGCGGAAGAAAGGGAAGAACGACAGACGAGCTCGTTGTCGTTGCGGGCACGAATCACAGCCTCCGTGGTTGCAAATTGGTGCCTTCATGGCTGCATATCGTGACCTTTGTGGTTGTCAATCACGCCTCTGCGACTGCAAGTTGCGGCTAGGCTGTGAGCTTATGGTCTCCGTGGTTGCAATTTTGTTGGGTGACTTGGTTACGGGAGCTCGTCAGGGAGTCTAGAGAGCCGCAATTTGGCCGTGAGCTCGTGGCCTTCCTGGTTGTGATTTTGTTGGGTGACTTAGTTATCGGAGTTTGTTGGGGGGAATTGCAAGGGCTGCGATCCTGCTGTTGGTTATTGGAGTTCATTGGGAAGTTGTTGTGAGAAGGATGTAGACTTCGTTCCACCTGATTTCGTGTGGACAAAAAAATAAGTACAAAATGATCGACCGACAAATTATGAATCCATCCACGGATCATTTTTAAGCTAAATATGAGGGATTCTATCTAATTAGTCCCTTAATTTGCGCTCCAGAGTAAACAAGGCATGGTTAAGGCTACCTATGTGCATTATAACTTGCAAAATAGATATGTCATGTCTCTTTCTAGATGAGTTGGGAACTGAAACTCTACATCAGATTTGAATGAGATTCTAAACCTAGAATAGGAGTATTCGTAAAATTTATTTAATTGTGTCTAAAAACTTGTATTATCTCTCCCATTGATTATTCATGCAATATTCATGCAAATAATTTCACAATAATCTCCTGTTTCAAAGAATGCTAAGGACTTATCTGTGTTACACCAAAGTAACTTTGTATCAACAAGGCTATGGTGCAGGTTGCATCCTAGTGATTAATCAACATTGACTATATTCATGTTCCATTATGGCATCTTATAAATCTCATTATTCCCACCTTTCACAATTTTATAGAAATTACTAGTACTTTTCCATATATCCTCTAGGAGAAGCGTAGTTAACTACAATACACAACAAGTCTCTTAATTTCTTCTTCATTTTTATCTTTATCCAATGGTTTAACTTCATATTAATACTTATAATCTCCATAATGTTTGTCAAGCATTATTGCTAAAACTCAATGTGGACATTTTGATGCTATGTATGTTGATGATTACCACACTTAATGATATCGTCTGTCTCTTGGTTTAGGGTTAAACATTTCTTCGTTCTTATTAGCTTGTGTAAGGTGGAGAATTAATATCTATTCTAGGTAATGTTTTGAAAAGTTGTTTCCCTAAAAGGGTGGTCCTATGAGATAGAGTGTTTCTAAGTCTGTTGAGTTGAGTTATGCACCTAGTTAATTAGGGTCTTAGATTGACTCTAGATAAAGCTTATGGTATTGTTCCATCTCTATAGGCGTCATATGCTCCTCTTCTATAAAATTAAGCAAAAATAATTTCACTTCTCTTTTGATTATTGTAATTTGTGAATGAACCTATGGAGGGTCAATTTTAGGTCTTTCGTTACGTCATAACATATATACAAAATCAACCAAATGACTTTTTGTTCTATTTTGCTTGAGGATGACCATTCTCCATTTGTCCACTTAGGTCTATAATTTATAACCTAAAATACGTGGGCAATGAGAACTATTCCTTTCCTATTTGAATCTCATATTATGTTAGTTTGTGATTGTTACAAATTGTATAAATAAAAATAGGAAATATTGAGAGATTACTTACCTTAATTGTAGGGATATAATTTATCTTGATTGTAGATATTTGATTAAGTGTAAATACTCTCTCTATATGTATGAGATTGATGAATAAAATTAATAACATATTTTTTCTTCTAAAATTTCTTAACATGGTATTAGAGCAAACCCTAGCTGTCATCCAGAACCTTAGTCGTCATCCTAAGCCCTAGACATCATTTCAAACCCTAGCCTCCTCTTCTCTTTCATATTGATTGATTGTGACAACTCTTCGCTTGCATTAGCTGCCATTGGCCTAGGAGGAATCACTAATCTGTCATCACCTAAATTCTAATCATCGGAATCTCTACACATGGGCCACACATGTTGTTACTAGTTTTTTGGTCTAGTCTCACGAGTAGGCTTGTGAAAGTGTGTTTGTTATAGGAAATATCTTCGATTGTCACTATTTCATCATACAACATCTTCGCATATCTGATTCAACATTTCTTCAGGTGTGAGACTTTTTGTGCAGCAAGTTTAGAGTTTCTTTGGTATTCCATATTTAGTTCTTTTTTTTTCTTTTGTTCTTGCGGCTCTTTGGTGATATGGTTGAGAAGAAGTTTGTCATGGTTTTTGATGATGAATATATCAAATTCTCTCAGTACCAAGGATCGTTAAAATCTTCATCTACTCTAATTACTACCACCGCCGAGTCAGGTAAACCAAGTACATGCCTTGTTTTAACATTCCTATGCTTGTATTGTTACATTAGTAGATGGGTTAACCTCTTATGTTCTTAGGCTTGACATAGTTACACCAATTCCTTCAATTCCATTACACTCTATCTCAAGGTTTAAAATTTCGACTCGTGCCGAGGTTTCGGTCCGAGACCGGAACGATACGGTTTCGGTATCGTATCGTGCCGTGCCGTGCCGATACGGTTTCGGTAATTTTATTTAAACATTAAATCAGTAAAATATATAAAATAATTAAAATATATATATACGAATATAAATTTGATTTAATAGAATTTTTATAACAATTTTTAATTTTTTTTAGAATTTTAAAGAATTTTAAAATAGTAAAAATAATATCAGAATATTATTTAATAAAATTGATTATTTTTTAAAAAAATTTAAATATATTTTTTTATATTTTATATTTTATATATAAATTTTTTTAGAATTTTTATATTTTATTGGGATACTTCAATTAGGGTTTATGAAAGTCTCTTTAACCTATCACAATTAAATGGAAATTGTTTAATTTATTTAAATTATAATGTTGCACAGTGCTCCTGCCTGCGACCCACGCCCGTGCCCGCGACTCGCCCGTGACGCCTCTGACAGCGCTGGAGGCGTCCGGCGACACCTCCAGCGGCACCGGAGGCGTTCGGCGACGTTTCCGGCGGCGCCGGAAGCGCCCCGTGATGCTTTCGGCATCGCTAGAAACATTGCATCGCGATGCCTCCGGCGCCCGCGACGCTTCAGGTGCCCTGTGACGCTTCTGGCGGCTCTGGAAGTGTCTGGCGATGCTGCCCATGCTATCGTGCGACGACAAGCGCGCACGATTTCTTCTAGAGCTCACACAACTACATGTGATGCACGATGCGACGAAATCTTCGCTATTTCAGTGCCGGTTTTGGTGCGCTGGCGGAACGGTAAGTTTCACCCTTTCCGCCCCGCACCGAATGAAATTTTGAATTGTGCTAAGATCTCAATTGAGCTAGGATCTTGTGAAACTACTATGTAATCCTATCTTTGCTTACTATTCCTACGTATGTTGTAGATTCAAATATCCACATCTACTTAAGAGTATACTGCACATACAAAGATAACATAGTGGAGAGGTGGAAGACTGTTTTCTACTATCATCTGAGAAAACTTTCAATTATATAAAATTATTTTTCGAGAACAACCCTTTTAATTATTGTCATTATCCTCCATTTTTTTTAAACTATAATCATCTCATAGAATGAGAGGTGCTACTTACTAAATAAATATGATTTTTTTTTTTTAAATTTTATATATATACACTACATGAGTTTTTTTTATGCTTCATGATATTATATTGACAAATTTTAAAAGTCAAATATAGTTCTATATTTTAATAAAAATATAGGACCTTACAATCTTAGGCTTCAATCCTATGATCCCATCCTATCGACCTTGATTATCCTAGGTTGGATTTTGATTATGGCAACCTTGATTAAGTCTTTTTAATGACTTGCCAAACAGAGAGAACATATTCATCATCTGTTGACTTCATTTGGGAGTCAATTAGGATGCAATTTCTCTCACACCTTTTTTTCACAAATATTACTTGCGTATCTGGTTTAAAAATGGAAATTTTGGTCCAAAATTCTCTAGTTATATTGTGCTTGCATTTGCATGTTTTATCTAGTTTAGGCTCACAAGGTCAAATAAACATAATGAAATTGATCCCTTATCCATCAAGTTCATTGGTGGTGGAGATTAGATCATAGTTTAAAATCTCGATCCGTTTCGTCCAATATAGGTGAAATATTTTGTTCTGTCTGTGGACTGGTATGCATAGGTGCGCCTGTGGTGTCAGTGCACTTTGAGGCCCCGCAGATGCATTATTTGAACCCGACGACATAGGACGATTCGACAATGCTTTCGGACGTGTTGCATAAGCTCGACGACGCGTCACGTGGGCTTGGAGGTGCCAAAGAGCAGGGGCTGAAGTTTTTTTTTAGTCTATATATATAAGAAATATATCGTTTCGGTCCGGGACCGAAACCTTGGCATGGTTTAAAATTTTAAACATATTCATTTATCTTAGTAGAAGAGGAGCCTTGACGCAACGGTAAAGTTGTTGCTATGTGACTAAAAGGTCACAGGTTCGAATCCTGGATACAACCTCTTGCAAAAAGCAAGGTAAGACTGCGTACAATGGATCCTTCCCCGGGACCCTGTATGCCGGGCGTTTCGTGCACCGGGTTGCTCCTTTTTATTCAGTTATCTTAGTAGCTACTTTTATGTGATTAGTTGGGGAGTATTGAAAATTGTTATTTAGTTGAGATTTTCGACATCACCATATATATTACTGAACACTTCATGTTTTTCGATCTATGAATTTTGCTTGAGGCTTTTCTCCGCGAAATATGGGTAGTCTTTGTGAGTTCAGGTCTTTTGAAATTATCTCGAGTTATTTAGTTCACTTTGTTTTTCATCTACTCTGTCATTTTTGTCTTAATTCTCTAACCATTTGATTGGAGCAGGATATATCATGTATCAAAGACTTAACTTCATTGTATGAACATGCAACTATCGAGGACATATATGTTTTATGGAATGTCACTCAGATCTAGTGTTTACTCATGGCTAATAATTTGTCTTAAGAGGGATAATTCTATTTCTTGGTAATTCCATTTAGTGCGGTTCTTATGGACCAATATTTCATATTTCCAAGTACTTTTCTTGTATCAGATTGTTTTGATTCTATTTATCAATGAACAGACATTGGAGAAGAAGAGTCAGATGCTGGCCATCATGGAATGACGCCTACTGGGCGCGGTTTGTCAACAATGACACGACCAACAACCTAGCCTTTATTGGATTGTATTCACCTGAAATCTTAGTTAGGTAAGCTGCTGAGATATGCAAATTTTGAAAATTGGTCTTTAGAATTGACACTTTGAGTTTGATTTTCTTTTGTTTAATCCTTTGATTAATCAACTGAGAGGAAAAAAAAAATGTTGTTTTAAACTCCAACCATCTTCTCGTGCACTTCAATTTTACCATTTAGCATGGCCAAGATATTACTGACCTATCTTTAGTGTAACAAACTCGCAGTTTAAGTTTCCTTGTTTTTCTAGCCTTTGATTAATGATTTTGAGATGCGAAATTTTTTACTTAAACTCAAAGCATCTTAGTTTAACCATTTTCTAATGGTGTACACAATTTTGATATTTTATCATTTAGCATGTATGAGATTAAGATATTCCAGACCACAGCTGAACGTGAGATGAGATTAATGTAGTCAGATAAGATCAATGTAGTTTGTAACCTGTTCAGATATCTACTTGCTAGTCATATACATTGACTTGGTTTATTCTTTCAGCTTTCTATTCTACAGATTACGGAAGAGATGAGAAAACAAAGTCTTGCATTTAGGATCTTTTCAAAAGAAGAATTAGGGTGCAACAAATAGATTTGAGGAGAACAGAATTCTTGGTAAGGTGGAATTGAAACTGATTACAAAGGAGATATGTGAGGCAGTCAGTTTATCCGCTGTCAAATGGCTATAAAGACTGGGTCGAGGGCGTCCTCCATAAGCATGGAGGGCACCTCCCATACCTTATGGAGGGCGCCTCCCATACCTCATGAAGGGTGCCCTCCACATGCAGCGTATAAATAGCTCCAACCTTCCTTTGGATCTTCCGCAGCTCCGTTCGCTTGGGTGATTGCGACCAACTGAAATAGGGCTCACCCGAACCTAATTTTTGGCCTTTTTCTCGAGCAGACTTCCGCTCGGTTTCTCGTCTCTCGAACGTCGTGTACATTCTTCCCGTTCACCGGTGTACTCTTCCATAGCTCTTTCGTCCCTCGAATGCACTGAACTCGTCGGCTCCTTTCCCATGTCATCCTTCTTACTAGCTGTGTCTTCTGCTCAACTTCCTGTGGTCCTAATCTCCTGGACACTTAGATACAGGGATCAAAACCAAACAGGACCTAACTTAACTTGGTTGATCACATCAAAACTACCACGGGGTCCAACACGGTTCAAATGGGTTGGATTGCCAAACACCCTAACTTGGTCTTTTAGAGTTTGTTTTGTTAGTTTCATTTTTTTTTAGAGTTTTATGTTATTTATGTGGCGATTCACACTCCCCCAGCAGCCTCATCAACCCGTCCCTAGGCCAACATTGATTATCTAAATCAGGGATGGTTATTTGCTATTAATGTAGTGGCCAAGACATGGGGGAAGACATGCTCAGACGCGTTGAGTTTAGACCCCATGACTTAATATGGCAACACCCCATATCTTAACCACCGTATCGCCCTGAGGCATGCTTGGACACGCTGAGTGTTTATGCTATTTAAACACTTGTTTGAGTTGATATTAGGGTGATTATTTTTTGTTTAATAATGTCTCTAGTTCCCCTTAAGAAAGTCTGTCCGATCACTTCTTAAGGTCCCCGATCGACTGTTATGGTTTAAAGTCTCCGGTTCCCCTTAAGAAAGTCAGGTCGATCACTCCTTAAGGTCCTCGATCGATTGTTATAGTCTAAAGTCTCTGGTTCCCCTTAAGGAAGTTAGGTCGGTCACTTCTTAAGGTCCCCGATCAACTAGATGAAAGTTTAGAGAGGAATATGTTGCCTGCACCCCTTTTTGTTACTCATATCAATAATGTTTGTATAAAATATATGAATAACTTACAAGCATGTTTGCTAAGTTCTATATGGTTGTAAATGATTAGTACTCCATGGTTATTCGAGTTTTCTTCCCTCTGTATCTTGGAGGTAATAAGAGTCCAATACAAGTTTCTGTATGATTTTCTAAGGTCCTCCCCATTGAGATTCCAGCTTTTTAATATCTCCAACAGGCTTTATGCGCTTCCATACAAGGTCACCTACCTGAAAGAACCTTGGAATAACTATTTTGTTATAATTTTATCTCATTCTTTGACGATATGAAATGAGTTGGGTTGCTGTTTTGTCCCATGCTTCTTCTATTAAATCAAGTTCCATGAGGCGTTGATCTGCATTGCTATCATCATAAAGCCTTCTTCAATCAGATTCCACTCCTACTTTAATCAGGATTACTGCTTCACCTCCATAAACTAGATGAAAATGAGTAATTCATGTGGCTTCTCTAGGAGTGGTATGATATGCACACAATACACTAGGCAATTCATCTACCCAACTACCACCAATATAATCTACCTTAGTTTTTGTTGGGGTTGCAAGGTTGCAAACATAGTCCCACATTGAAAACACATGGGAAAGATCATGGGTTTATAAGAGAAA
>JBBMJZ010129554.1:0-21636 GCA_037833815.1 Zingiber zerumbet | reverse complement strand
GATCACATCAATCGCATTTGATATGGTAGAAGATCTCGTCAGATCCGTGAAGGAGAGGGGGATGGGGTACGTGAAGCCCAGTTGAGGCGGCGACGATGATGTTGGTGAAGGCGATGGTGTGTGTGATCGTGCTAGGGAGAGAAGAGGGAAGGCAGTGCATGAAGGAAGAAGAGGAGGAGAGCGGTGGCTCAGACTAGCCGTGACTGCTCGCGACCAGTGATGAGAGGGGCGACCTGCGTCGGCGAGGAGGCGAGCCTGGGAGGCAGTGGCCTTGTCACGAGGGAAAAAGGGGGCTCCCCCTCTTCATCGAAAAACCCCCAAAACCCTCAAAAAGCTAAAACAATGAAATACCCAAAATGCCCGTGCCATCCACATGGCTCTTCCTTTCTCTTCACATCATCACTAGCTTATGTACCTAGAGAACTTGAAATGATATGAAACTGGACCCTATAACCGACTGATGGACCTAAAGATCTCGAAATAATATGGAACTAGGTCTTATATCTTATTTTTCTAATTATCTTTACGCTCTCAAATATAAATTTAACATATTATATTGAGAACTATGCTTTTTTTTAAATATAAATTAAATTTGTTAATCGAATGCTATGTATCAATCAATCTAGGACATTATTGTTACGATGAATATTTTGAATTTGGAGGGATACAAATGAAATTGAGTGCGTGAATATTTTGAAAACTTTCCTACCAAGAGCATCTCCAATACAAGATTTTTAAAGAGGTTTGTGAAATAAAAAAGCTAAATAAAAAAGTTCTAACCATTTGAGGGTGAGGTTTGAAGTTTGTTGTTAAAGAGCATTAGAAAAATTTCAAAACTGTTTTTTGTGTTGAAATTGATGTAATATGTATGTAGCCATGCAATTACATATTATAAAATGGATTACACAAAAATCATTTAAAGCTCTAATTATTGGAGATGTTTTAATAAATTTTTAGAATGTTGATATGGTATGATGCGACATATTGAGATCATCAAAAAAAAACTTTTGTAGAACTCTAACTATTAAAGATGTCCTAATTTGCCGTTTTGGGATTCAGGTCTCCTAGTAACTTACTGGACAATGACATCCCTCCTAACCAACAACTGCGAAAGCGCAGCTTATTATTTTCACACTTTGGTTAGTGAAATTATGTACTTAGAGAGAAAGAAAGAGTATCAAAACAAGCAAAACATTCCTTTCAAGAAAATTTTGAACTCTGTAAACAATCCTCACTCTGTAATTAACAAAACATATGATTTTCTGCTCTTTTTAATTTCTTTCTTCCTTTTCAGATCCTTTTTCATGCTTTACACATGGGACTCCACACTCCACCTGCATATCAGCCAGCCTAAGTAAGAACAAGGCCAGCATCAGGGTTTGCCACAAAGTAAGCCAGAGCTCCAACTAATGGTGCATTGATGTAGGTAGTAGGCTCGGATTTACGAAAATCCACTCGATTGTCTTCATAAACATCATCCTCCCCTGGCCCTCCGACGACCGCTCCGATGTGGCGGTTGACATTAGGCTCCGGCGACTTGTAGTAGTCCGAGCCATCCTTGCATGAAATGAGCTGAGGGTGGGTGGAGACCGATGGCAACGAAGAGCCCCTGTGGTGAATTCTTTTTGGATATTTGCCACCATATCCAACCATGTACGACATGTTCATCGGATTATCACCAAGTAGATAATCAATCTGACAAACAGAAATACAACCCACCCCACATTATAAATATATATTTGTGTTTATTGACTAATCTATTGACAGTGGTCGATCAGTTTAGTATCGAAACTCTGTACCTGCCTCTTGGCTTGGAGCTGAAGGGAGGCTGGAGCAACTTGGACGCTGCCACAATTCACAGTCTGTGAGGACTTGGTGAGGTAGTTGGCGTAAGTCAGGAGGAGGAAGGAGATGGAAGTGACATGCTGCATGTTGCTGCCCCCAGGTTTGTAGATGAGGCCACCAGGTGTGTATTGAATGTGTGACGACGCCGATTCAGGTATCAGAGTGCACATGAAGCTGTCTGCGAAACCCTTGTAGGACTCCAACGACAGCACTCCACCTTCCATGAACTCCTGCAAACATTAGCACAAAAGCTGTCGGCAGTTGCAGTTTCTCCTATATATAGATAATAGACTACAGACTATGGAAGCAAGATCAAACCTTGGAGACGAGGACATTGAGACCGGCATGCTTGTTGTCCCATCCAAACTCATTGATGTTGTCATCTGCTCCGAGAATTTTTCCATTGTTTTGGATGTAATTGAGGAAAGAATCATCTTGTGAGGCTCTTCTTAGCCATGCAGCTCCCCAGAGTAGCTCATCCTGAGAAAACAAGCAAGTAGATGAGAAAGCCTAATTCTCGGAGCAATGTCTCATGCTACACAAACTATTCTCTAACGAGAACAGTAAAATAGCACCAACGGATCCAATGTCAGTAACTAATAGAAGATGAATGTAGAAGTTGGTTTCGAGATTTCAACAAGAAAATAATGGTGTCGGTGACTGATCATGTGAAAGCTGCAATGGCGCTATCCTCTCATAATTGACTTCATCCACCCTTTTCACCAGTCTCATGAATCTAAGTTAGCAATTTGGTAAAGTGCCCCTACCAGACAGGTTTTTTAGAAAATTTCGATGAAAGTATCGAAATTTAAGCAATCTCATCTTCAATGAGACCAGGCAAAGATTCCTTAGAGATACTGATCAGTTGAGAGAGCTCGAGAAAACAGAGCGAGTTCATCATTCATGGCTGCGCATGTTGCACTACAGTAATCTTGAGCAGTCAAAAAAGTTATTCGAAAGAATTCCTCTCTTCCCAATGCTTAATTTTCTATTCCTTTCAAAGGCTTTAACACAGAATCCAACGATCGAAACAGTAAGTCTTCTTTATTAAATTTTCTCAGATTCTAATAAAAATGGTAAAAAAAATTTCCCATGAAGAAGAGCAGAGGATCTTGCCTGGTAGCCGTCGAAGTCGCAGTAGAAGGGGCAGACTCCGGCCTTGAGCCCTGGGTCGTCGCTGTAGGCGCCCTTGTAGGCGTCGGCGAACTCGAACGCCCTCCTCGCGTTCTCCATAAGCTTGTCCGAGTACCCCGGATCAATGTCCCGGAACACCATCGAAGCCGCCGCAAGCGCGGCCGCCGTCTCACCCGCCACCTCCGACCCCGGCCGGTCGGCGGTCACGTTGTACACCGTTCTCGCCGTGTCCATGTCCTCCGGTCGCTCCCAGCAGCTATGGTCGCTTATCGGGTTCCCCACCTGTTCGTGAAAACAATGCAGTGAACTCCACCGCTCGATTTAGTAGTAGTGGCAGTGATAGTAGCGTGCGAGTTGTGACCTGAACGAAGATGACGCCGGGGAGCGAGAGGGTCTTGAGCAGGTAATCCGTGGCCCAGCGGATGGCGGCTGCCGCGTGGCGCAGCTCGGCGGCTGGCATCAGCTCGCCGAACTCGATGACGCTCCAAGACAGCATGGTGGTGGTGAAGGCCATGGGGAAGCCGAACTTGACGTTGTCCCCGGCGTCATAGTACCCTCCGGCGAGGTCGACGCCTGCCTCAGCGCCGTCGCTCAGCGCCGAATCGCCGCGCCATTTGGCTCGCTGGCCCGCAGGCAGCTTCCCCGACCTCTGCCCCTCGAAGAACAGAATGGACTTGGCCAATGCGTTGCGGTAGTCATGGCGACTCGCCATTGTACACATCCTGATGCCAAGCAGTAGTAGAAGAACAAAGATTAGTCTCATCACTACAAGCTACTGGATTGGGAGGAGCAAGTGTGCTTAACCCGCTTAATGAAGTGGTAAATGAGGCATATTGGCGCCTTGAGAAGATGACTTCGCTATTTATACAAGATTAAAAGTGGGGAATCAGGCTACAAGCCAAGCAGACCGGAGAGAGAGAGAGAGAGAGAGGGGTCACGGGCACAAGAGAGAAAGCCCAATGTGAAGAGGTGGTAGCCGACACAGCAATGGAGGTGTCAGCTCCTCACATGCATGCTTTAGCACGAGAAGCCACAGCAATGGTGGTGGGAGAGTGGGGCCATTGGCCAACACTGTGCCAAATCGAGCTAAAGCCACAAGCTCGGGCCTTTTTGCAGAAGGTCTTACGATTCCAAGATTTTCTGTTTTTTTGTGGTTCCATTTTGATGAAGAACAGAGCAGTTGGAGCAGTTTGGATTCGACATGGTTTGGATATTTAATTTTCCATTCTGAGGTTTAGTGCTGAACAAGTGATTCAAAGAGCTTTCCAAGCGGAGCCAATAGCTTCTTCCTTTATGATCAACAACAGGAAAAGATTAAAAAGAGTCATATGATGCACATTCGACAAGCTTCTTCCCTTTTGGATTAAAGATTAAAGTAGATCATGCCACAAGTAAAGATAAAAAGGAATCAAATCACACTCAAATCTTATTCAACTAATTCCCCATTCACTGTATTGCTACTCAGTGCAGTGCAAGTCCAAAACTTCAGTTTGTCTCCTAATGACACTGCACTGATGATGGAGTCTCTGTGCAGTTAAAGAAACAGTACGATCTCGCAATGCAATCGTCAATTCATGCTATAAACAATGCTCGCAGCAGATGGATCGAACAAACTGTGAAACCAGGTATTTTATCTTACAAAAGGCCAATAACTGTAGTTGTATTTATTGAAGCATATAAACTTGTACGGGACAGGAGAGGAAGGTGAAAGAATTAAAAGCGAGATTGGAGAATCATGCGTGCATTGAGGAGGAAGAAGCGTTTTCACTTCACCTATGAGCTTTTTTTCAGCGACTAACTCGTGGAGATTTTATGGCTTTTTAGGGTTTGATTAGAGACTTTGCTTGTGAGAAGCAAAAAGATGAGATTCTGCAATTCTGTCTTTTCCGATCGAATTTGTGCTAAAGAAAAAGGATCAAAAAGAGAGGAGGAGATCATGCAACTGCATTGAATTTTACCATGGAGAAGGCAAGTATATAGTGCTTTTTGTTGAGCTCTTTTGACAAGTGATCCAAGAGATCGCAGCAATGGCAGAACAATTATTGCAAGAAGATTAATAATTAATTAGAAAATAAATTATTTCAATGTGATATTATTAATAATCTTATCAGATATGAAGCTATCCAAACGACCATCTTCTAGATTCTCTTTGCCACGTGGAACTGGAATCTATCGATGGCGAATCTAGTCAAGTCTGCCCGATCCTCGATGTCTCAGAGGAGCTTGTTTTGGGAGGTAGTTTCCGACTCATTCAGCCAAGCCATGAAAAAGGGTTGGCTAAGATCGAGCTATTCTCGGAGAATGCTTCGATTGGAACGACGGCAATCGAACCGAAGGAGCACAAAGGAGCTTGTTTTAGGAGGTAATTTTCCAAGTCATTCGACCAAGCCATGGAAAAGGCTTGCCGAGATCGAGCTATTCTTGGAGATTGTTTGTTTCGTTTGCTGCGGCAGTTTGGATGGCGATCCTCGGGCTCTTGCAATATGCCCGGAAACTGCTCGATCAATTGCCCCATAAATTTCCTCCCAATTCTCACCCCTTTTTCTCTCATTTCTCCGGCGCCTAATGTCACTTCCACCGGCACATTAGTCGAAGAGTCTCGTATCGGAGGTTTGTTTACAAATTCGTCGCCGACATGGTTAGGTTAGCAAGTTTCAAATGTGAAGTTTGGAATGGATGATATTGTAGGGGAGATTGCAGAAGAGACAGCGAGAGGCAGACGAAGAAATGGCACAAGTGGGGAAGGATGAGAGGATACTGGTTTCAGTGAGGATGCGACCGCTGAATGCTAAGGAGATTGCGGGAAATGACCCCGCTGATTGGGATTGCTTCAACACCACCACCATCGTCTTTAAGAACAGCGGCCAGGAGCGGACTTTGTATCCTACATCCTACACATTTGGTGAGTGTTCCACATGACATCCAGTTATCTTCGTTGATTAAATTTTCTTCATTTAATGGATTTGATTATTCACGTGGGATGTAAGAAGAGAAAACTGGGCGAAAATGAGAACCATGAATCACGTTGGATGTTTCAATCTCACAACCTGCTTTAGAAATCATGCTAACATATCCTTATGTCAATTTGAAACCTGAAGTTGTTTCAATTTTATGCTTATGATCCCAAAAGCTAGCCGAAGAGCATATCAAGAATGAATCTTTTAGGGAAAACCTTGTCCTTTTTCTTCTCTTGAAAATACTAATCACATGTGGATCATATTTAACCAACGCAAATTTCTCCCCTGGTTCTGTTGCAACAATTTAGCTGGTTTTGTTGAGACCTATTGTTTTGTGTGACTAAATTCGTAGGACAGATAAAGTTCATGTATATTTCTTGAACTGACTCATTTTCCATTTGTCTTACTCTTCCTTATTACCTTGGGAATCTTAGACAAAGCATTTGGTTATGACTGCACTACACAACAAGTCTATGTTGAAGGAGCTAAAGATGTTGCTTTATCAGTTGTCAATGGAATTAATGGTGAGCACAAAGTTTCTAAACTTTCTCATTCCATTAGTCGCATGGCATAGATTCAAAAAGTAGAGTAAATGAATTGCAGCAAGCATCTTTGCTTATGGACAAACGAGTAGTGGAAAAACATACACAATGACTGGGATAACTGATTCTGCTATCGAGGACATATATGACTATATAAAGAAGGTAGGAACTGATCATTGAAAATGAATGTTGGCTTTTAGATGCTAAAGTGAATTATATACATTTTATTATCCTTTTTTCACATTATGGTTATGTGTTCTTTTATTCTTGCAGCACAAGGAAAGAGATTTTGTTCTAAAATTTTCTGCTATGGAGATATACAATGAAGCGGTAAGAGATCTGCTGAGTAGTGATAGTGCCCCTCTCAGGCTTCTTGATGATGCAGAGGTAAGGAAGTGTGATTAGGTTTGTTTCATCAATGAATTTATTGAATGGAAAACAAACTTCACTAAATTTTTGTATATCATATCAGAGAGGGACAGTTGTTGAAAAACTTACTGAGGAAACTCTGAGCGACCAAATGCATCTCAAGGAACTTCTTTCATTTTGTGAAGGTATACCCCATATATATGTCTGGCACATATTCTAGTTATGCCTAAAACATTAATTAATCAATACAGTTTAACTCGTTTGATCAACAGCACAAAGACAGGTTGGAGAGACCTCATTAAATGAAACAAGTTCTCGATCTCATCAGATACTGAGACTGGTTGGTCCTTTGTTCATATAAATGACTGAAATCTGAAAGTAAAATTGAATAATTTATCTCACTCTGTTTGCTAATGAGTGTAGACAATTGAGAGTACGCCTCACATGTTCATGGGTAAGGGGAATTCAAGTACTCTTCTAGCTGCTGTGGTAAATTCTTATTTCCTTGTTGGATAATTTTCTTCTTTTGCATATTAAATTTCCAAATGGAAAATAGGACAAATGGTGATTTGAATTTCTTTTCATGGATACAGAACTTTGTTGATCTAGCAGGAAGTGAACGTTCATCTCAAATCTCATCTAGTGGTGTTCGTGTAAAAGAAGGTTGCCACATCAATAGAAGTTTACTTACCCTTGGAAAAGTTATCCGGCAACTAAGGTTATAGAGAGATTGCCTCTTTCTAGTACTTATTCTTCCAAAACTTTATACTTGAGTTGAAAATTATAAACATGCAAATGTCATGAATTGCAGCATAAGGTGTTAGTATGAAATTAGTTGATGCACACCAAAACAAGATACAATATTACTTGGAAGAAGTAGATGGTGACTAATAACACTGGCCAAAGATCTCTGTTCTTAGCTGAACCTTGATAATCACTAAATTGAGCACTTTTATGTTCCCATAAAAACTTGTGATTCAAGGATGAAGTAGGTTTAGCTTCTAAAGGTTTGGGAGTGCAATCTTACCTTTGCCTTTCTTTTTGCAGTAAAGGAAGGAGTGGGCATATTCCATATCGGGATTCCAAACTAACACGCATATTACAACCTTTCTTAGGAGGTAATGCAAGAACTGCTATTATTTGCACAATGAGCCCTGCTCGAAGCCATGTTGAACAGTCCAGGAATACTCTGTCATTTGCAATATGTGCAAAACAAGTAGTTACCAATGCCCGAGTCAATTTGGTGATGTCTGATAAGCAAATGGTAAAATTATTAAAACTAGAGCTTGCTAGATTGGAAAATGAACTGAGACAGAGAGGATTTGCAACCTGCACAAATCATTCTGATGTCCTGAAAAATCAAGATGCTCAAATTAGAAAGGTTATTTCTGATCTCTGTTTTTACTGAATGCAAAATTAAACTGTAGTATGGATATTTTTCCTTCTTGATTTTATCACTAAACACTTCACAATTCTATTAGCGGAATTAACATAGTGGTTCTTCTATGGCCAAACACTACTTAGACAACTTTCATTTTCCCCCAAAAGTTGCTAATCTAGACTTAAATTACAACATTAACTAATAATGTCTAACAACAGCGCCTCTATCAGCAATCCTCAATGTTTGTCTTTCACTCTTACTATTGTTTAGATGGAACAAGAAATCAAGGAGTTGATGTGTGAAAGAGATTTTTCTCAGTCTCGATTACAAGATTTGCTCAGATTTGTAGGAGAGCCAAGGCAATGGGTAAAGATTCTTTATGCAAGCCAAGTCCTAAGAGTTTGTTTTGTTCATTAACCTTAGCTTGTCTCTTTTGTCTCTGGGCAGGATCAATTCAGTCAGTCTGAGATGTCACTCGCAAACAGTGAATATGAAGATACATATTCAATTTCTGGTGCATCTGGTATTACATACCAAATTCCAGATTTTGACTCTACAACATTTGATACACCAGAGGAAATGGATGGTTACAACAGGATGCGCCTTGAGCTTCTTGATAAAATGAACCCATCTAGATGCTCAATCAGCAGTGAGGCCATATATGAAGACCAGTGCAAGGAGGTTCAGTGCATTGAGATGCATGATATGAGCATAAGTGGGCAATCTAATCTTCTATCAAACGAAAATGACACTGATGTGTGCAAACTTCAAAATCCTTCATTGCAATGTGATGAAGATATACCCTGCACTACTGCAATGGAGCAATCAATTAATATTACAACTAAGACAAATGGCAATAGTGGCATGCCAAATACTGAGGGATCATTTCCATCACCTTGGGTGCCAGAAACTATGCATTCTAAAGTGTCAGTACTAACTAGAAGTAGAAGTTGCATTGCTAGTCTGATGAATGATTCAATCTTAGCTTGGCTTGAAAATGTTCAGCATGCTAATAAGACAGAGCCCTATATATTTAAAAAGATTTCTAGTGCACAACCTGAATGTTCAGAGAGAAGAACTGAAGATGCAGTGCTTTCTGTTAGTGTATACCAGGACATCCAAAGATTCACTTCTGTTGACGTGATCGAAATTGAGGATATCAAAACAATTCCCCAAGATGCTGATTGTAATGATCATGCTTCTCCAGAATTGAATGTAACGGAGAAGAGTCAGAATCAGAGACTACTCCAAGATGAGACCCATAACCAGGAACTACTACTCACCTCCGCTGACATGATCAACATTGAGGATATCAAAACAATTCATCAAGATGTTGATGTTGATGACCATGCCCGGACAACTTCTTCAATGTCGAATATGATGGAGAGTCAAAACCAGAAACTTCCTCAGGAGTGTCAGGATAACCAGGAACTTCTCCAACTCCCTTTTAACCAGGTTTGTATGTTCTCATGCAAATGGAGTCATATGCTATTGCCTTGTTCCATGCATTACTTTTTGTTTCTTTTGGTAGAGTCGGAAACTGCCCCAACTCCATTTTCCCTTCCCTATATAGTTTCTATGCAAGCTATAATACCATTAGTATATTCTTCCTGCATGATTTTACTGATCTGTCTTTTAAAGATTAGTATGTTATTGTGAACTTGATGACTATATTTGCTTATTTTTTCTTTGCATTAAACCTTGTAAACATAAAATCAAAAGGAAAAAAGAGATATAATTGGTAAAAAGAACATCAATCAAAACAGATTAATTAGGAATAATTAGTTTCTTGAAAATAGACACCTCATTGTCAAATTAAGATCCACATGTATACTTACATTTTATAGCTAGAACAGCTGCACAAAAAAAATGATCAAGAGGTTTGAATTGAAATTCCATTCTGTCAATACATGAACACTTCTTTAAAATTTCTTTGCTTTAGAATGCCTTTTCTATTTTATACATCTCACATGTTCTTGTTTATCTGCAACTTATTCATCCTAATCCTCGGATGATTCAGTGTGCTCAACAGACTGTTAAAGAAGACAATGAGGTTCATAGGAACATTGAGGATGTAAGTCTAGATCCCGTGCAAAAATCCTTGGGGACTTCATGGCCATTGGAATTTGAGAAAAAACGTTGTGAGATAATTGAACTCTGGCAAGCATACAATGTATCCTTGATCCACAGAACTTGTTTTTTCTTGCTATTTAAAGGTGATCAATCCGATGCCTTCTATATGGAAGTTGAACGCAGAAGGTTGTCCTTCTTAGGAACCATTTCCTGTGGCAAGGCTGGTGAGGTATTGGTCAAAGATGTTCATGAATTCAGACCTTCTACAAGGTAAGTTAATATTCTGTCAATTTACTGACATTTTAATAGTTTTAAGTATCCTATGATTCCAATAGATAGTGCATTTCACATTCCTAGTTTGTTCACTCCTTGCAGTTCGGCCCACAGTTTAAGCTAAGTTGACTTTGAGACAAATAAGCTTATTAAACCATGGATCTTTATGTTGAGACATTTTGTAGCAGCTTAAGTTTTTGCATGAGTGATTGTTCATTCAGGCTAATAATTGTTGGCATTGTGACTTAAATACTCTAAACCATGTCTTTTCAGTTTGAGATATCTTTGTCGCGAGAGAGAAAGGTTGTGCAGGGAGATGAAGAAGAAACTTCAGACAGTGGAGAGGAAGAAGCTTTTTGCTGAATGGGGGATTGCTTTGAACTCCAAGAAAAGGAATTTTCAACTCACTCAACGCTTGTGGACAAGAACCGATATCGAACATGTAAGAGCCAGTGCATCTCTTGTGGCTAAGTTGATCGGATTCGTAGAAAAAGGAGAGGGCGTGAAGGAGATGTTTATACTCAGCTTCATACCACAGAAGACTAGGAAGAGGTCCTTTGGCCGGCGCTACCTTGGGTGTGGGATGCCTCCCTTCATTTTGATTTAAGTGAAAATTCTGTTTGCCCTGTAATCACAACAACTAATTTGTGTAATTTCTGATTCTTCATGGTTTGTAATCTTTTCTATTTGTAATTGATAACAAATGCAACTTGTGTATCTAGAGATACTTCTGGTTGGAATCAAAGTTTTTTTTTTCGGTGTTCCAAATTTGTATAACAGAAGACAAATTTTCCATAAACGCGTGGAAAATTTTTTACTCATTTTTGCTGTCTTTGCAAGGTCAGTTCCATATTTGTTCATAAGAAACCGGTGAGATTTGATGCATTGTTATATTGGGGTGCGAGATTGATTGCTCTTTTATTATTTGCATTATCCCCCAAAAAATAAAAATCTTGTTTTCCTCCTCAACGTTGGAAAATCCTTCAGAAAATAATTTTTACTCCTAAAAAAAATTCAAACATAGAAGGGGAGTCTTGGCGTAATGGTAAAGTTGTTGTCATATGATCAAAAGGTCACGAGTTCAAATCCTGAAACAGCCTCTTGCAAAAAGGATCACCGAATTGCTTTTTTAAAAATTCAAACATATATTTTACTGAAAATGGAAATCAGATTCCAGAATTTTTCCTCATTTCATACATTGCTGGGAAACTACTCAAAATCTCCAGTTGCCTTTCATTACTTTTTTATAGACTTTTTTCTCAATTAAAAAGTTTTTTTCTCATTGATTAGACTTCATAGACTTCATTGACCACGGATCAAGCAATATCTTAAATAGTAAGAATTAAGGTCAGTTTTGATGGTCATCCTCATTAAACAAGTTCAAATTGGATGCCATCATGTGTGAGCCTCAGAAAGTCTAACTGTCTTGCAATCCAAGTCAATTGACATTTCACAACATTTTCCTAGTCTTCTTAGGAAGTCATCAGATCTTGAGTATTCAAATTAGGAATCACAAATTTGATTTTCCTGGTCAAGAAAGGTTTGATGATTTTGACACTGCAATTCCACAATGAAAGCTAAGTCTAAAACTGCCAAAAATTATACTGAGTTTAAATATCTAAAGGATTTTTTTGAAAATTCTATTACATTCTAAAAAGTAAAAGTTGATAGTTCATGTATTTTGATTGCATGGTAAAAGGCCAGGTATATTTTCTAAATAACTAAGGTTAAATTTACATATAGGATACATCTATAATGATTAAATTATCAGAACATCTCCAGTAAGAATATTTTTTTAAATATCTCCTACAATGGAGAATATTTGATGGTTAAATGGAAATCACTGGGTATAAATTTATGCCCGATGATTTCCTCATATATGGGGCCCATAAAAAGTGGGCTGCCACTATTTTTTTTTTTAATTGTTGGTGGCCCCATCTAAAATTGGAACCATGACTTTATTTTTTTTATTTTTTTTTAATTTAATTAAATTCAAACCATTAAAATATTAAAAATATATATTAACTTTATTTAAATATAAATTATATGTAAGTTATAAATTATAAATTATAAATATTTGGTTGATGATGAGATATTTAATTATGGAATTGAGGATATTTGAGAGTGAATATTTGATGAGTGAGATCTATAAATATTTGATTGGTGGGATATTTCATTGTGAAAGTTGAGATATTTGAATAGTGGAATATTTGAAAGATGATGTAGAAGTGGAGTCCATAAATACTTGGAGAAATATCTCAAGCTATTGTGGATGCTCTTAGTGAAGTTGGGGCATTACGTAAGAAAATACTCTACTTCTTGAATTTACTTGACGGAGAAATGTGGGGTCGGAGTGTCTATTTCAAGACTAATTGGATTGTAAAATCTAGATTTATGACCTATTAAAAAAAGAGTCAAAAACTATAAAAAAATTATTCTGAGTTTAAAATTTAAATATCTTAATGACTTTTTGGAAAATTCTCATTCATTCTAAGAAAGAAAAAGTTGATAGTTCAAATCTTTGGGTTGACTGAGTAATTCTTTAATTGCAATTTAACTCAGTCACATTTTGGGCCTTGAAGGGACTGAGTTAATTCGAGTATGTATGGAGAAAGTCAACTATCACATGCCCTGGTTCGTGAGTTTTTGAAAAATTGAATCCTTGACTAGTCTCTTTAAATTAATTTTAAAGTTTTTTTTCTCCATTTTTAATTGGACCGACATCGAACTGGTCAAGCGTGGATTTCCTTTTAAGAAAGTCAAACAGCGGCAAATCACGAGGCAAACAATAAGCAAGCTTTGAAAAACAATGATCAAAAAACAGCCTCAATTAGTCAATTTAATGAACGTATCGGTTTGTCTTGAACCAGTAAGCGTCGGGCGTTGACCGGTGGGCTGTAACCTTGAAGTCAACGAAGGCGTGAATCAGGCAAGACAATTTTGTCGACAGAAATGCAAAATATAAAAAATTAAATAAATGGCGAGATCAAAAGGGAATTGACAACTCATCGTATATTATTGACTAAGAAGTTAGGACTCTAATTTAGATTAATGACCTGCAGCCTCTGGTCCACGTTGAAGACATCTCATTAATCAACTAATACTCTCTTTATATCAAAAAAAAGTCAAAAAAAAAAACGAAGGGAAAAAAAACTAATTATCTTAATAAGCATGCTCATAGTTTTGCATTGATTAAAGGTAATCATTGGATTAGCATCTAATCCCATGCAAAACACGTTTAATAGCCCAAAACGTGCCGTCATAATCCCCTACTGCTATTAAAAATCTATGTACCACGTCAGCCAACCGATATCTAACTCCAATTGTTTACCACGCCTACATCAGAGCCATTAATTCTAGTTCTGCGTTGCAATATCCAACGGCCATTTTTGTTGCCGCCTTCGTCTGCATTTATTTTTTAAGCGGTTTGAGGTTCAATGACGTCGTCCAACCAACGCACACCTTTCTTCATCCATTGATTGTGTTCCACGTTTCACTTGAATGGGAATTGAAAGACGTGTCGTGTTTTTGTTCGACCGTAGATGGATGTTTGGGTCGTAATCCTTTAGTTTTACATATTGGCCCCTCGAGTGTAATTAATTAAAGTTTGATACTTTGGGAGGTCAGCTATTTAACGTCGAACGACTACTGTGTTCCTCGTCTTCCGCTCCTTCCTCTCGTCCGATGCCGTGCCTTTGACCGCCTTCGTGCCGATTAAACCCTCGATCGATCGGATTCGGGAACAAAAGGAAGGAGAAGAGAAGAAAAGGGTAAGCAGATTCATCGGGGGGCGGCGAAGGAGGAGTTGGCGGCGACATGGGGCAATGCCACGGTACGAGAAGCTCCATCAAGGACGACGACGGGAAACGCCGACGCCGGAGGACCAAGACAACTCCGAGCAACGTGGAAGCATCTGGTGCCACGCCTCCCCATGCAGGAGGAGGCAGTGCCCCCACCACCCCTGTCCACCCGTCCTCCACCTGGCCCAGCCCTTATCCCCCGGGCTCCGCCAGCCCTCTCCCAGGAGGTGACGCATCTCGTTCTCCGGCAAGGCTCACCCCGAAGCGGTTCTTCCGACGGCCCTTCCCGCCGCCATCGCCAGCGAAGCACATCAAAGCGGCCCTGGCCAAACGGCAGGGTGCCACGAAAAAAAAGAATGGGGTCGTGCCCGGCGAAGATGGGGGGGATGCAGAGCAGCCTCTTGATAAGAGCTTCGGATATGGGAAGAAATTTGGGTCGAAGTATGAGCTCGGGAAGGAGGTGGGACGCGGCCATTTCGGGAATACGTGTTTAGCCACGGTCAAGAAGGGGGAGATGAAAGGCCAACGTGTTGCTGTCAAGATCATCCCCAAAGCTAAGGTGCCGTGAAATTATCCAAATATACATGTCTACTTTTATAAGCGAAAAATTCGTTTTTTTTCCCATCACGTCGTTCGTTTTCCTTGATCTACTTTAGCCTTTAGTCATACGGCTCTTCTTTTTGTTATTTGTTCTTGTTCTTGTTCTTGAATACATTGATGCTTAGGTTGGATATGAAGTTCTTTCTCAGGCTGCCTCGTTAACCTTGCTTTTAGAAATAATTTCAAATTAAGTATCTCTTGATATGCTTGTTAGATATTGTTTCTCAAGATATGAAGAAATCCCCACAGGCATATATACTACTTTTTATTGTTAATAATGCAGCTGGTGGAGAACTGACTGGAAAATTAGAAAGAAATCATAAGCCAAAAACTCAACGGTACCAAGTTCAGTTGGGTTTGGCCAACTGGTCTCCCTCCACACTAGAACATTAAAACAAGAAGGAACCTATTGTGTAGCAGCCTTAATAGAGCACCTAAACACTATCAAAATAAACTAGAAATTCTTGATGTCTCTAAGCCATAACCAAGTTCTCGTCTTGAGAGGTTAGGAAGACTAATTCCGGCACTTGGGGTATTTGATAGATTGATGGAGTATCCTAACAACTTCGAATAACTTGTACATGCATGGCTTTAGTTGTAAGTGACATATATTTCATTTAAATGCAGCATAAAGATAGAGAATGAAGGTAACATCTAACAAGCCTAGAACGGTGCAAATCATTTAAGGCTAATTGCCCATTTAACTATATAGAGGGAGGGAGAGATGGAAAGTTGGAATCAATGTACTGACAATCATCATATAGCAGATCCCTATATATAAACAGCCATTAAGTGACAAGGATAATTGATGAAGTGAAAAAGGAGAAACCTCTAGGTGTATTAGACTGCAAGATTCTAATGCAAGAGAAATGAACTTGCCAATTTGTTAAACCCCCAGAAAATAGGATACAGATGGAATAGATACAAAGTTCTCTGCTACAAAAACAGTAAACTGAGACATTACTTGAAATGTGCAATATCCATCATATGTGGCAAAACTTGGTATACGTTTACTGAAAAAAAATGATTGTACATTATCAAAGAGTTTACTAGTATTTGTTGGTTGTTTGTTGAATTTATTCATTGTGAAATGGGTAACTTTCAACAACATACAAAACCCTTAGATAAAACTCACCAATCATTATTCAAAAAGAAAAAATATACACTGCTTTATAACTATATATGAAACTAGTTCGTTCAAGGTTTGTCCAGAGAACATTGAAGCAGTTGTATATTTATTTGGTTACTTCATGAAAGTCAATGCATTAGTATATTCATATGGTTTATGAGATTTTTCTTTTTGCAGATGACAACACCAATATCGATTGAAGATGTTCGTAGGGAGGTTAAAATTCTGAAAGCTTTGTCTGGACACAAAAATCTTGTTAGATTTTATGAAGCATGTGAGGATGCCCTTAATGTCTACATCATAATGGAGTATGTCTTATCTATTTCCTTTTGACTTTACTAGAAACTTGTTCTCAATATACATGATACATTTGGATTTACACGCGTTTATTTAACTTGTAATGTTTAGCTACTTTCAATTTTAGGTAATTAATTAGAAAGTGCCGGTTGTTTGGGTTTGTTTAGAAATTCATTATTTTTTACCAAATACTTGTAATTTAGCCTTTACCTAATTGTCTCTTCTCATAGCTTTCATAATAGGCAATGTTTGAGTCTTTTAGTGTACTTGGTACGTGCAATTTATGCTGCTCGAATTTTCTTTCTCAGATTATGTGAAGGTGGAGAGTTATTAGAAAGAATCTTGTCCAAGTAAGTGAATTCTTTAATTTAAATCAATTTCTACTCATCAGGATTCTCCATTTTTGGCCCTCATCAATGTAGTGCTTATATTTTGTTTTTTCAATTCAATTTCCTCTATTTCAAAGAGGAGGGAAATATGCAGAGATAGATGCAAAAGCAATTGTTTCTCAAATATTGGGCGTGGTAGCCTTTTGTCACTTTCAAGGTGTTGTTCATCGTGATCTAAAGCCAGAGGTCCACTGTTTTTTGCTTAATGCATATTATATAAGTTTGAAATGAGTTGCATTTACTTTTGTTCTTGCCTTAATTAAAACCCATGCTGTTGCTGATGTCTTCTTCTCTATGTTGTAACAGAATTTTCTCTTCACAACTAACGATGAAAGTTCTCCGATGAAGTTAATTGACTTCGGTCTTTCTGATTTTATTAGACCAGGTAATAAATATCTATTGTTGATGTCATATTTGGCATCTCAGAATATTATTTATTCCTTTGAATTGAGATAGTTGCAAACATTGGTGGTAGTATTTGGATTTCCCACATGACTTCCGATATCTTCTCTAGCTGATTGATTACCATATATGAGTTACCTTTTTGCATGATTTTATGCTATTATTAAAGAGTGGAATATTTCTGTCACAGATGAAAGACTAAATGACATTGTTGGAAGTGCATACTATGTTGCTCCTGAAGTCCTACATAGATCATACAGCACTGAAGCAGATATGTGGAGCATTGGTGTTATTACCTACATTCTACTATGTGGAAGTAGACCTTTCTGGGCACGGACGGAATCAGGAATCTTTCGATCAGTATTGAGGGCTGATCCTAATTTTGACGATACACCATGGCCTGATGTATCCGCAGAAGCTAAGGATTTTGTGAAAAGGCTGTTGAATAAGGACTACAGGAAAAGAATGACAGCTGCTCAGGCTTTGAGTAAGTTGTTTCACCGTGTTCACTCAAATTTTATGTTATTGATTGTAGAACACATGAGATTCATCAAATAACTAAGTGATATATTTATCTTCCATTCTCTAAATTATTTACTCTTTTACTGTTTATCTTTGTAACTTCTTTTTCTCGTGGTTTTCATCTGATATTAAATATGTTTTTTGTGGCAGCTCACCCTTGGTTGCGAAATGATCAAAGGCAAATTCCTTTGGATATGCTTATTTATAGGTTAACAAAATCGTACCTCCTCGCTACTCCTCTAAAACGGGCTGCACTGAAGGTACCTGCCATATGTGTCATGTGGATTGGCTTAGTGGTGCATGAATTATAACCAATTTGGCATGGCTAATTTCTGTTAAGTGATCACCCAAAAAAAGTAGTGTACAATAAATGACGGAGTATTTCTTCACAGTTATTGGGGATTCTGAACAGAATTTTAGATTATATCAGGAATATGGCTACTTTGTTATATAATCTTAGTTTTTCTTTCCACAGGCACTGTCGAAAGCTATAACTGAGGATGAACTCTCCTATCTGCAATTGCAGTTTAAGTTACTCCAGCCAAATAATGATGGGCTGATTTCCCTAGAAAACTTTCAAATGGTATCTTGCCTATTTGATTTCATTCAAGCTCTTCAGTTGTTTATAATTTTGTTTCTTTTTTTCCTTTCTTTGGGTGATAGTGTCATACACATTTGAGATGCCTGTTCTTTCATACTCCATGCAGGCACTCTCACAAAATGCAACCGAAGCAATGAAATTATCAAGAATTCCTGAGATTATAAATTCAGTGAGGCATCTTGTCTTCTTGCTAATTAGTAGTTAAGGGCTTTATTGTTTAGGCAAGATTATCTTCTGTTATTGGGGTTAATTGTGAAGTTTGAGATATTTAAAAACTCACAGTTGGATGTGCTATCGCAAAGAAGGATGGACTTTGATGAGTTTTGTGCTGCTGCAATCAGCCCGTATCAGCTGGAAGCTTTGGAACAATGGGAACAAATATCAAACACAGCATTTCAACACTTTGAGCAGGAGGGTAATCAGATTGTTTCGGTGGAAGAGCTAGCTCAGGTAGTAGATATACCCATACATAGCAACTTGTACTGTACAAGTAAATTTTGTTTCTAGTTAAATTATCTAGATCATGATAAAACTACCCCCTCTGCAGGAACTGACCCTCACTCATACTAATCATTCCTTTCTACAAGACTGGATCAGACAAGAAGATGGCAAGCTCAGCTTGTACGGGTACACCAAATACTTGCATGGCGTCACTGTTCGCAGCTCCAACACAAAACAATAATTAACTCTTCAAACAATTAATATACTGATGTAATTATGTGTTAGAATGGTTCTGTCTACCTTCACCAATTGATCCAGATCTCTTCTTCTATTTATTTATTTATTCTAATGGCGATTCTTTTGATCTTGGCTTTCTATAGAATGGTGTGTGACTGATATTGGAACCACATATTATTGTTGTTAAATTCTAAATTAAAGTATTTGAAATTGTTCCACTACAGAAATTGTGCATGAGAAAATCACGCAGTTTGTGTAAATCTATGAAAATTTACTTTGTTGTGGCTGCTGAACGCCATAGTTTATATATAACAAAATGATGTGCATGTTTGTCTCATTATCGTTATGCATAGTATAATGATGAATAAAGTAATTATCATTTCCACGAATACTATAATGGATAATATATTTATTACAATGGGATAGAGATAAATTGATTTATCTCTTTTTATATAATCTGGACGAGTTGTGAGGGGGTGTACGAGTGTAATTATTTTTTTTACTATAATGAATAAAATAATTATGATGAAAATTTTGAGAATCAGCCTATAAGTTATGATATTAAGCATAAAATAAGACAAAAGATTAGATGATGAATTGATGAAAGTCACTTTAAAAAATTTAGTTGTACTTTCTCACTTTCGAAATGGTTAGCTTGAAGAGTAATGATTCTGTCTCCTTTGGGTGCCTATGAATAGCTAAGATTATGACACTATCAATTACTAATATTATGATAAAAATTATGGATGAGATTTTAAGATCTAATTTATCATATTTTGGGTATAGCAATATATATTCTTATCTATTAGCCGTATATATTTTTACATAAAATAGATTAACAATAATTATTGTATATATTCTTACCTAAAATAAATTAGCGGTAATTAATGTAATTGCTGTAAATATTTTCTTATTTAAACTAGGTTGTACAATAATTCTAATTTAAAGAAAAGATAATAAAAAAAGTGATATTCAGCCATTTTATCAAATATTGTCATGGTATCAGAGTTAACCTCTGAAATTCATAACTGAATCTTCAAATGTCTGTCAGTTTTTTTTGCTTCTGTCTTACAAAGTTTTCTGATTTGCTGAATTTTTTTTTTGGGTTGATTCATTTCTGATAAAAAATTTTAGCTTTGAGATTTTATTTTGTTTGAAATAATGTCTATTGAGAATTTTCTTGGAAGAATGTCTATAGAGACTTTAGCTATCAAATTCACAGGAAAGAATTATGCAACATGAAGATTTTAGTTTAGAATATTTCTGAAAGGGAATGAGCTTTGGAATCACATTGACAGATCTGCTTCTACTCCTAAAGAATATACAGAGCTTAGTCAATGGAAGGTAAAGGATGCTCGAATTATATCTTGGATTTTAGGTTCTATTGAACCCTCATATGGTGAACAATTTACGTTCCTTTAATAAGGCTAAGGAGATGTGGGATTATCTACAATGCATATATCATCAAGATAACACTGCAAGATGATTTCAACTAGAACTTGAGATTGATAACTTTAGTCAAGATAACTTTAGTCAAGATAATCTCCTCATTGAGTAGTATTATTCTAGATTTATTAATCTATAGAGTGAATATTTTGGTCTTATCTATTCAAAGGTACCTAAAGAGACCTTAGCCAACCTTCAAGCAATTCATGAAGATAGTAGACGCGATCAATTTTTGATGAAACTGAGGCTAAAATTTGAAGTTGCACGGGTTGGATTACTAAATAGAAATCCTGTCCCTTCCTTGGATATATGTCTTAGAGAATTGTTGCATGAATACAAAGAATGGCGACACAAACTGCTCTAGGTTCATCTAAGCAGATATCTGAGGTTGTTAATATTGCTTATGCGACTCAAGGGAAGAACTGAGAAAAGGGACAAATGCAGTGCTATAGTTGCAAAGAGTTCTGGTATATTGCCCGCAATTGTGGTAAGAAATTTTGTAATTATTGTAAATAGAATGACACATTATCAAGCAATGGCCTACATGCCTAGAAAATTGGCGAGACCAAGCTTTTTAGGCTGCTATCTTAGACCCTACCACTATCAATTATACAGCCACAATTGCTGGCACAAATCAATCTTTTGCTACTCCAGAAATGGTCCAATATATGATCATCACAACATTTTCTACTCTTGGAATTTATGGTCAAGTTAAGATCGTTTCTTCTCCTTAGTTTGTTGATTCTGGGGCATTAAATCATATGATTGGATTACATGATTGGCTACATAGTCTTTAGAAGTATACTGGAAAATAAAATATTCAGATTGCTAATGGTAGTAATCTTCCAATTACAGCCATTGGTGATATTAGATCTTCCTTTCATCATGCATTTGTCTCTCTTGAATTGTCTACTAGTTTAATTTCTGTTGGGCAAATGATGGATAATAACTAGGGGTGTAAATGAATCAAGTCGCTCATGAGCTATTCGAACCCCGATTCGATAAAAATTTATTTGAGCTCGTTTAATGAGACTCGTTAAGATAAACAAACCAAACTCAAACTTCACAATATTCGGTTCGTTAGATCGTGAAGATGTTCGTTAAGCTCATGAATCAACTTTTAAATAAAAAATAATAATTTTGATATTAAATATATAGATTTTACACTCTACTTATGAAACATATAGACAAATATATT
>JBBMJZ010129455.1:0-21636 GCA_037833815.1 Zingiber zerumbet | reverse complement strand
GCTGGAATAGCTCAGTTGGTTAGAGCGTGTGGCTGTTAACCACAAGGTCGGAGGTTCAAGCCCTCCTTCTAGCGTTTCTCCTATATAACTTTTGCTAAAAATGATATGTAAATCGATACTTTAGTACTATCTGTAATCGTATTGTTCTTTAATAGTATTTTAAAATTAATAACTTTTCTTACAACACGTATAATACAATATTGCAGTACATTCATAGAAACCACTTCTTCAAATAACTTTTGCCAAATGCATCGACACTTACTGATGCAATGCATTTGATATTCACATGCACCTACAAATTTAAAAGAAAATATAATAATAATAATAATAATAATAATAATAATCCTCGTTGTATGCATACTCGTGTTACCTAGAGTTAATGAAAGAATAAGATACAAATAAAAAATGGATTGTGTTTTTTCGAGTTGCTCCAATTTAGTTTAGGCAGGAAGGCTGTCGGAGTTCTCGTATTCATTCTCCTTGTAGCTGTTCCCAAATTGATGACGACGACGACAATGTAGTACCTTGCCTTTGTCTGTATATACAGCATTGCACAGAGGCCAATGGAGAGATAAGAATCGTATAGTTAGGACAAATACAATTTGATGCCTATGAAGTCAGTTGTACATCTATTCATGCCTAATCCAACCATAAGCGTTCTGCTCTTCTTGTTCAACTCCTGCTAACAAGAGCCTCTGTGATGTAAATTAGTAAGATGTTAACCGAAAATACTTTTGTCCACATGTGTTGAAGCAATATAAAACAATTTTTCATGTGAAAAAAAAGAATTTCTTTTTGATATTAATGCAGGCAATCTGAGAGACTAACACTGTCAATGTTTAACAAGATGAAATCTGAGAAGCTAATTTGCGAGAAGAAAAAATTGTCATCCAGATATAATGAAAAGGACCAAAACTTGTACAGTATTGATAGATAGTTGGAACAGTTCTACAACAATTATACCATGGAGTTGTGAGAAAGCAATGCTCGAGTATGAAGTCGAATATCATTGAAATATTGCACTTCAATAGCTGGTTTTAGTTTTCTTTCAGTGAGCATTGCATTATGTTGCGTCAGTTAAAGGATGAGTAATATCGACACAAGAATCCACTAGTTTTCCTCACCCTTTTTGCAGAAGAGAAATCACCAAATATAATTCGACCAAGTGATAACCTAATAAATGAAAGGCATTGACTCATTGGTTGGTTATCATTAAGCTAAGTTAGCTAAAAATTGTTGAAGTGCCTGGGCTTTACAAGACAGTTAAAGATGCAAGGCAGTTGACCCTTTGCTCAGCGCATATGGGATATGCAGTGATATAGGAGATCAACTCGATGGACGACATATGTAACAAAAGTATATTAATAAACTAAAACAACTTATAAATCACAAGTAAACAAGTGATGACTAAACTCAACATGCGCAATTCATCAAACAAGCAATCATATGCAAAATTAAAGGATTTAAAGCAACAAGTTAAAAGGATGATAAAAGATAATACCTCACTGTGAGAGGAAAAACTCAGCACTTTGCAATAGTAGAAGAAGAGAAATTTATGAAGAATTTTGTCTGAGATCCCCTCCCCTTCAGAGCCGCCTAAACCTCTTTTTAAAACACCCATCTATGCAACCTCTTTCAAAACCTAAGGTTTCATTAATTTACTGTTCAATTCATTTAAGTACACCACTGCAAGTTTCTTTGCTGTCCAAATTTGCGTAGTTGCAACAATCCTTCAAACAAGAAAAATCTTGAGTTCTTCATTGCGAAAGAGTGCTTCAGGGTTATTCAATCACTAGCCGGATAGTATGCAAGCTAATTATCACTAGCATTTGCATGGTAATTATTAGCAATGGTTATTCCTGAAAAGGAAAAATTAGGCATTGGTGGATGCAACCAAGATCCAGGAAATAAAGGAGTTGTATCCTTAAGAGAACAATTCATATGAAAGTCAATAAATGAACAAAAAAAATTATTTTGATCAATTATGCAAACTCTAAATTTCATCCATGATTATCAACAAATGTTTTATTTTCTAAAGACATTCTATTTATACTAAGATTGTATGTCTTTTACAAGGCAAAACAGCTTGGCAAACTTAATTATAGTAAAAGAATGAGAAGTTACCAGTTGAAAGAAAACAGTTTGTATGCCATTTTTGCTCACTAAAAACATGAGTCATAAAATGGGTGTGCTTAATCTAATTTTCTCTCCAACTAATTACAGAGACCTTAGGGAGAGCAACAGAATTGGATATAAACGTACACACTTTTCCTACTAAGTTCTGAACTACACTTCGCCAAAGATCTCCAACTCCTCAACTCGTAGCAATGACTTGGAAAAGAAAATCACCTAATTTTGATTTATATGCTTGTCACATGAACTAATATACTCATTTATTCAAATATTGAGTAAGAGTAACCTTAATGACTTTGAAACTACTTATTTATCTTCAGTGCATCAACTATAAACTATTGACTTAAGAAATATGTTTTTCCTTAAAAGGGATTCCAGCATCCAAAACTTTGAGAGAGTTCCAACATGTATCATAGCCAATACATTTGGTATGAATGTATCAAGTAGAAAATCATGCATTATGGAAATAAAAGTTACCTCTCAAAAGATTACTAGAAGGCACAAAACATGCAACTGATTTAAATTTTTCAAGCATCATCGAAGAACCTCTGGGGCTTAGGAAGCCATGCTCTGAATGAATTTCAATACTCGTAGATGACCATGTTCTCCTCAATCTCAAAAGCCATGTTAAATTGCCCACTCTGACAACACTTGTCAACCAAATGTCTCTTTGTTTCTTGATCTGGTTTTTTTCCTCTTTTCAACATCATAGCAAAAACTCTATGAGCCTCGAACAAGTTATTATCAGAGAGAGTCCACAGCAACTTATTGTACTTGCTACAACGTGGAAAATAGCCATGAGAAAGCATCTCCTCTAGCAGTTTGACAGCAAGTTTAGTGGAAGTAAGAGATAGAGATTCAGCTAGTCTGTTATAAGCTTTCCTGTTTGGAAAAAGGCCTCTTTTTTGCATCATTTTTACAACAGAAAGTGCTTCACTGATTCTCCCAGCCCCAGAAAGTCCCCTAATCAATGTATTGTAAACAAATTCATCTAGAACATGTGCTTCTTGGCTCATCTTGTTAAATAGCAGAATAGCATAATCAGTTTCACCTGATCTGAAGTGGCCATTCATTAGAATTGTATAAGTTATGTGGTTAGGAATAACACCAAGTTTCTGCATCAATGAAACCAAATCATAAGCATCTGGGATCATTTTAGCTCTACATAGTCCATTGAGTATACCATTATAAAAATGAAGATCTGGCATCATCCCATTGTCCACAAGAGCACCCATTATATCTAATGCATATTCAACCTTTTTTTCTGCTGATTGGCAACAATCACAGCGTTTTGTTTTCCTTAGGAAATCGTTTTTCTGAGATAGCAATCTGAAAAGCATATGCCAACGTTCTTTTAATTTATGAGCTAAATAAGGCTGTATTCTTTGTTGACGTAGGATGTTTCTGCAAATCCCATTTGTTAATGAGCCATAAGTCACTATATCAGGTTCAATCTGGTTTCTCACCATCAAGTCAACTAGATATAAGGCAAAGTTCTCCTGACGTTTCTTAAAGAGCTGATTAATTAGCATTGTGTAGAGAACCCTATTTGGCACAAATCCATCTTCCAACATCTTGTCCAGATATTTGCAGGCTGTTATGAACATATTTTTCTTTGTTAATCCATTTATAAGGGTGCTGTAGGTATGTGAGCCTGGACAAAAACCACATCGCAACATCTCATCAAAAAAATAACAAGCGTCATTAATCTTTCCAATCTTTGAGTAACCATTTATAAGATTAACATAGGCTACTTCATCAGGTGTTACTCCAGTTTCAATCATTCTTCCAAATACAAGCTCAGCCTCCCTGAATCTTCGCATTCTGCATAGGCACTTGATTATTGGATCGTAGATAATAACATTAGGTTTGATACCTTGGTCAATCATCTGATTAAAAAAATCAAAAGCAGAGTGTATGTCCCCAAGCTTCCCATATGCATTTATCAGAACAGAGTATGTAACCAAATTCCAAACCGCTCCCTTACTCTTCATTAAAGCTAGGAGCTGTCTAACATTCTCCATCTGGTTCTCTCTACATAGGCATTTTAGAAGAACATTGTACGTGAAAATTGAAGGTTCACAACCATAACTAACCATTTTGTCCAACAAACAATAGGCAGCATCAAACCTTCCCTCTCTGCTCATAGTGCTTATCACTATGTTAAAAGCTACATCAACGGGAAGCACATTAAGTTTCACAATCTCATCAAATATAAGTTCTAGTTCTTTAAGTGATTTCTCATCTAAGCTAGAACCAAATAATATGGATGAATTTCTAAATTTTCCACTACTATCTGTCTTAGCCATAGCCTGCAGAGTCTTGCTAATGATTGCAAATCCATGACTTTTGGGAAAACTTTGAGATAGTAAAACAAGCATTAAATGATCCGGTATGAGACCACTCTCCAACATTCTATCGAACAAATGCTCAGCATCTACCAATCTGTTTGACTTGCAAAGAGCCGTTATCAAGGCCGTGTAGCATTGGATATTAGGAGTTAAACCACACCCAAGCACTGTTTCAAGAAGCTTCAGAGCACAATCCACTTTCTGGTTCTTGCAGTACCAACTGATCAGTATACCATAAGTAACTGTGTTAGGTTTCAAGCCTGTCCTTATCAGTTCATCATAGAGCTTCCATGCCGAAACATCATAGCCAAGCCTCAACAAGCCATGTATCAGGGTATTGTAGGAATATACATCAGGCTCTGAGTAGACATGCTCCTTCATTGTCTTAAAAATGACTAGTGCCGACTCCAGTCTTCCCTCCTTGCAGTATGCAGAAATAAGGGTGGAACACATCACACGGTCCAAATGGAGACCATGGGACTCCATCACTATGCAAACATGTTCGGCCTCAACAATATTACCTCCCTTGCAAAGTCCGTAAAACAAGGTCTTGCACATGTGGGCAGAAGGTCTCAAGCTCCTGCTGACCATTTTATCAAACAGCTGACGTGCCTGAGCAAAATGCCCCTTTGAGCACAAACCATAGATCAATGCCGTATAACCTGGTAGGTCTAGGAAAACACAAGCACCATCCATAAGTACGAAGAGATCCAGAGCCTCCAGGAACTTTTCTTCTAAGCAGAGCAATCGCAGCAATGCAATGTACGTCCTCTTCGACGGCAAAGATCGAATTTTTATCATGTGGTCCAGCAGAAGCTTGGAATCCACAAGCTTTCCTAGCTTGCATAAGCATTCCATCATAGCATCGAGCACGCAGGGATCTTCGGGTAGTTCGCCGTCTGTGTAGTGAGTGAAAAGAGCCTTGGCCTTCAGGAACTGGCCAGAGGAAACCAAGGCACGTAGGATTCGGCCGTACTCGGGAGAGATTCCGAAGGAGGCAGCGAGTTGGATGGACGACTCTGCGTCTGGGATGGCCAACCCGGCGACGGAACGGTTTAGGACGGAGCGAGCGGCGGAGAGCATGCCCCGGAGAAGGAGGCGATGAAGCAGAGAGAGACAGTGAGTTGCATGGGAAGCGGATACAGATACTGATGCGGAAGGAAGCTCGTCCGTAGCAGGCGCGTCGGAGTCGGAGGCAAAGGAAGGGTAGGCTGCGGCGGTGCCGGAGAAGTGAGAACAGTTACGGCTTCTTCTTCCGACGCAGGGAATATGGAAGAGGAGGACGCGCGTATGTGGTCGAGGCCTCTTCGAGACGAGCATGTGGCGGCTGCGGGGACGGCGGCGTTGGCGGCGACGGCGGGGGCGGGTGGGGCGAGAGGAGACGAACATCGAGAAATGCAGGACCCAAAAGAGGAGAAGCCCAAATTTGACCCATTTCAAATATCATTCCTTCTTCGGCTTCATTCAAATTAAATAAAAAATCTTTTTATTTATTTTCATTAACTACAAAATTCAAAATTATTTTTTCCTTAACAAGCAAAAAAACCACATGGTTTAATTCTAACCAATTAAAATTAATCATAGAAATTAATATATGATCAGAAGTATCTATCTAGTAACTTAGTTTTGAATATGAAGGACCTTCGAGTGTTTTGAAATTTCAAACAAATGTTTTGACTAATTCTTGATTTGATTATTTTTTTCCATTTGAGTTCATTGTTTGAATCCTTAATTTCCAACAAGTCACATTACAGGACAGTCTTGCTCATCCAGAAACTTGGAATTTAATGCCCCCCTTTCGGACTAATTTAATTAAGCGAAAGAAGTTTGACTTTATTAGAGTTTTATTTTATGGTCAAACTGTTTTACAAATTAAGGATTTGAAATTAATTAATCTCGTCATTTTAATTTAAACTTATTTAATTATATATATATATATATATAAATATAAATTTATTATTTTGATTAATTAATTGTTTAAGTAAGCTATTTATTTAATAAATCTTGCGTATGATGAATGAATAAGTGAATTAATGCGTTGGCTAACGGCAACCAGCCCGCTCTTGGGCTTGACTCCAGCTCGTGGCCACGTGCAGCAAGCGGAAGACAAGGGAGCTTCCCGCACACGTCCACAATTAGACCGGTCCGACAGCCTCCACCCGCTTTTGTACCCGTGCCACAGGGCCACCCATTTCAACCCGAGGATCAGCTGCTCTACTTCAAAATTAGATTTGTTACCGTCCCGCCCACTCAAATCAACCAGACGCGGTAGCCAAGTCTCAAAACTTGCTGTTTTCTGTTTGGTAAAAACAGGAAATCAATTTAAAGATACCCGAAAAGTGATGGTGCAGATGGGTGTTTTTTTTGGGGTGCGAGTAAGAGGAGGGGCTGGATTTCGTTAATACTTAATTACTAATTTATTACGGGATATTAAACAGGGTGCTATTTTTGAATTCTGCAGTAAGTTTCTATTAATAATCATTTAATGAATTAATTAAAGCATTAATTATGCCTTCTCGAGGACGTCTCCATTTCAGCAGACCGAGGCACTATAAATACGACGCCTCCATCGAGCTATATAAGCTTTCTCTCTCCCCTCTCCCCTTGCTTTCCCCCGTTCTCCGCGGCGTTCTTCTCGATCCCTTCTCCTGGTGTTTTCGTCTCTTGGTAGGGTTTGGGTTTCTTTCGCCTTGGATTGCGAGACGATAACGCTTTGCTGCGGCGGCGGCGGCATTACGGCAGCGACGTGAGTAGAATGATATCTCGTTTTTCCCTTTTTTTTATTGATGGAAGATGGGGAGTGTCGCACTTTTTTATGATTTTTTTTTTTTGCATTTTTTTTTCGTTGTATGATGATTTATAGCTTTTTTATTTATTGTTTTAAGCATTTCTTGAAGTCGAGGATTTAGAAGTTAAGAAAAAAAAAGGATTTTTCTCTTAGGTAGTCTATTTTGGGCGAGATTTTCAATATTTCCTCTTAGCTTGGTGTTTTGGATTTGGGTTTTGGAGATTCTTAACTATGAACAGTAGGACAAATCAGTGCAACATGCTGTTGCCTAAATGATATCTTGGCTAATGAACTAAGGTGCTTTGCGGATGAACATGGACGCCCTCCGTGGACCCATTAGTTGGGTTGCTGGTGTGCCTTTTGTCGTTTTCTTCGACCTCGTCTGTGAATCTGCACATATTTCTCAGTTTGTGCTTTGTAAGAAAAGGGGGAGCCTCTCAGCTTTTCGCCGTGATGACTCCTCGTAGTGGAACGAATCGCCGATAAAAAAGGAGAGTGGTAAATGCAGAGTCTCCTTTTTGCAGGCTTTCTTCTACATTTACACCACCTAAAAAGCCACCTAAGATTGCTCGTGAATTATCAAGTTCTTTTGTGCTTTGCTTTTATTTTTTCTTTTCTTTTTCCAATGTATCAGAAGCTCTGACGTTTACATACTTTACAAAAAAAAAATCACTTTGGTAGAAATCGTCTGGCCCAATATGTTTTTATTCGATCATGTCAGTCGACCTGGAAAAAAGATGGATATTATTCTTATATGCTGAGACAGTCTTCCCGTGATATTTCACGTTAGTGTAATTCAGAAAACAACCTTTTTCCCCTATAATCTGGAGAACTCACTATTAATTGAAGCTAGGATGCTCCACAAGGTTAGTCTTATCTATATATATTAGAAGGTTCCCCCTTTCAAAAAGCTAGCGCCATGTTGGGATGGATTTGACACCATTCAATTTAACATGGTATGAAAGTTAGAACTATACCATTAAGTGCTGATTGGGTGAAAGGGCCTGTTGAAGTTAGCTACTCCACACATCCATTTATCTCCTATGGATAAGTGTGACAGGCTAGTATTTCTATTTATTAGAAAGAACATCTCCCTCTCAAATGACTTGCTATTTTAACATACGAGTTCCATTCTGATTTAGCATTTACCAACCTTCCAATTGTATGCATTTGAAAATACATATAGGTTAAGATCATTATGAAATTGTACGAAGTTAATGTATACAAAAGTAGTCTTCTGCCATTTTGTAAGGAATGTATAAAGCTAACGTATTTTCTTTGGCACTCTTAGCCTCTTAATTTCATGAGTAGCATCTGTATAAAAGGTGAATTTATATGAATTTTTGTGCCATCCTTCATTTTACAACTTAACTTGTTCTAAAACAATTTTAATAATGTCAATATTGAATTAAATCATTTCTTATTCTGGGTCTGTTCAGTTCATGCGATTCAAGTGATAAAGATTTGATTCTTGTAAAGGGCATACTAGCTCAAATGATTTTTTGCCTCGTGTAAATGCTCTATAGGCGTTGCAATGAGAAGGTATATATATACTATCTAAATTAATTTTTCTGTAAATATGGTTTTCTATTTTTTTTCCTGACCTCTAGCACCTTAGTCATCAGGTGGCATCTCCTTGATGGACTGCATGAACTCATCAACTGACAAGAACACATTAAAGAGGTGGTTTTTCATTGATAAAAGGGTTGGATGATGTTCTGGAAAAGTAAGAGAGAGTAAAATTAATCAACCAAGAGTACGTTTGATAATTCTACTTGTGGAGCAACACTTTGTCAACGAATCAATGGATTTAAAGTCAAACCATAATTCACCTGTCCTCACTGATCCTGCATCTCTGAGCAAGTCAAGATTGGGCTTGCCCTCTAACATGACGCCATGCTCTCCTGCAGCATTGCCATTCTCATCTTCTGGTTTGTATCTAACATTTCCCAAAATACTAAGTTGTAAACTTCATAATGCCCATGTTAATGGTTGGTTGGATGCAATAATAGTATCTTCACCTCGCAAAAAGTTGAACAAGGACATGATCTCTGAGTGTCAATTAGATGACAATGATGCTGCTTATCAAACCTGGATGGTGGGTTCACTGAAACTATTAAAACTCAGAATTTAAATTTGTTTCAGGAAAACATTTCTTCTAACTTCTCTCTCTCTCTTGTACCTGCAGATAAATTATCCATCCGCTTTAAACTCCTTTCACCTAATCACAAGTTATGCTAAATGCAAGACAGTTGCATTGTTTTTGGACTATGATGGAACTCTTTCGCCAATTGTGGATAATCCTGACCATGCATTTATGTCAAGTGCAGTAAGTTTGCTTATTAGTTTCATGAATCTGTGCATAATAGAATAATTTTAATTTTCTTTTTGTTGTTTGTTTAAGAATTAAGGTTCTTATTTTATTTGTGATTATTGATTTGTTTTAGATGCGTGCTGCTGTAAGAGAAGCTGCTAATCATTTCCCCACTGCAATTATTAGCGGAAGGTCTCGTGATAAGGTATACCTTGTCATCATTATACATTAGCACAAGTGTTTAGGAATAATTATTTGAAATGTTGATTGATGGAATGAGAATGCATTCTTATCAGGTACATGAATTTGTCAAGTTATCGGAGCTGTATTATGCTGGCAGTCATGGGATGGATATAATGGGTCCAATCAGAATATCTGAAACTGTTATTGATCATCCAGACTGCATTAAGACAACTGATAGTAAGGTACAGAAGAATATCCCCTTGAATATATTTTCTGGACTGCAACAAACTTTGACCACTCTTAACGTTTCTTCAAAAAACAAAAGAACATCTTTCAAAATGACATCATATCTTTATCCGTCAAAATGCTAAGTTTTCACCATGTTGACTGATATGGATCCACATTTGAAGCCATGCTCTAGATTACTAGCTCTTGATTGTTTTGCACCATATAAACCAAAACACATTTGTTATGATTATCAATCGGATATATCTATTCACTATATGTGACTGGAGAATTAAGTTCCAAATATTTTACTTTCATCGTTGTGCTTTCTTCTTTTTCTAATACAAGACTGTTTCCAGGGTAAAGAAGTACATCTCTTCCAACCTGCTAGGGAATTTCTACCAATGATCAATGAGGTAGGTCCTTCATATGTTCTTTTTAACTCTTAACGCCTTTCACTTTATCCAACGTAGTCTTAAATTCCTTAATGTTTGTTCATACTCGCAGGTGTATAAATCCCTCATTGAGATCACTAGCAATATCATAGGTGTCAAAGTAGAGAATAACAAGTTTTGCGTCTCTGTACATTACCGCAATGTGGATAAAAGGGTGAGAATAAATTCAAACGATAATATTGAAAATCAAAACAAAGCTTTAATTTAAGGGGTTTTCTTTTTTTCTTAAAAAATTCATATATTTAACTGTCTAACATCATAGTTTGTTGATTTGCATTTCAGATGTGGGATGAAGTTGGACTTCGTGTATTTGGCTTGATAAAGGGTTTTCCACGTTTGCGTGTTACCCATGGGCGGAAGGTAAACCCCAAAAGGAGATAACTTCATAATTCTTAGCTCAATATTCTCTGCTGGCTACCATTATCATTACTTTTCTTTCTCCATGGTGCAGGTTTTAGAGGTCCGTCCTGTGATAGACTGGAACAAGGGAAAAGCCGTTGAGTTTCTTCTTGAATCACTGCAGCTTAGCCAACGCAACGATGTGCTCCCAATTTATGTTGGAGATGATCGTACCGATGAAGATGCATTCAAGGTATTAAAGTAATTCCGTTGACAAAAGTGAACTTAAGTAATGCATTATGAATACCCCTGAAGTGAAATCACAAAAAATTAAAAACCATCAGGTTTTGAGAGAGAGAATCCATGGATTTGGCATCTTAGTTTCGAATGTGCCAAAGGATACTAATGCTTACTTCTCCCTGAGAGACCCATCTGAGGTGGGTTCCGAATCTATTGCTTTACTTGAGTTTTTTCTGTGTGGCGTGAACAATTTTTTTCCCCCCTCTCGCAGGTACAAGAATTTCTCAAGTCTCTTGTGAGATGGAAGAAGTTCACAGCATCACAAACTGAAGACATCAATATAGATTTATGAAAGCATAGGATAGATGAAGTACCTAAAGATAATTTAATCAGCCTATAAACTAGTATGTGAGCCATAAATTTCAATTTATTTATTTTTACTTTTTAAAATTGTTTTTAAAGTCTAATAGAGAATGTTCCTTCATTTGTAATCTGTTTATGGTTCTGTCGCTGGATGATATTGTATTTATTCTCTTGTTGCTATCATTTGTTAATTGGTGTTATTAGGATTGCAAAGTTTACTTTCCCTATTAAAATGTTGAGCTTGTCAAAATATTTTTAGGGTTCTTAAATTACTGTCAGTTTAAGCCCCTAATTATTAGCACAGATAATTCATCTTAACGGAATGATGAAATTGAGTGTGTATGCCATATCATTTGTGCATTAAATAATTAATAATGATAATATTTAGGGTGGATGACAAGTATTTAGAATTTTTTATGGCATTAAAATATTTTAAGTTTATCCTGAAAATAATTTAATAGTTTCTAAATATTTAAAGAAATGTATAGGAGATTTCACTATGTTAGTATTAGCTTTAAATTAGGATGAAAATTATAAAAGGTTATTACAATTATTAAAATGATTAGGGCAAAAATTAAAAGTGGCTACAAATTTAGAGAAATATTGGATTAGTGCTTCTTTTTTAAAAAAGAATATTAAATGAGCATTTTATCATAAAAAATACTTATGGATTTGACGTTGTTGTAAAATTAATTGTTGTAAAATTTAGTAGTTTTTATAAGATGTAGAAGCTAGTAGATAAGTAGATGTAGAAATTATATGTTAATTTTTTATACGTTTGATGATGATTACATTATTATGTTAATTTAAAATGTAATGAGTCATATAGAATGTACACATTTATTTTATTTATTAAAAATATTATTTTAACTAAGTTATCAGATGTAAAATTGAAATGACATTAAGTCATCATTCTAGAAGTTAACAATTATCTTTTATATAGTCCATCCTGATCAAATAATATTTATTTGAAATGTAATAAATAATATTCATTTGAAATGTAGTGAATGTCATGGAATTTCATCATTTGTTTTGTTTGTTAAAATATTATTTTAATTAAGTTATCACTTAGAAAAGTAAAATTAAAATATATAAAATCACTATTGTAATTATAAAAAATAATTACTAGCTTTTACACACTAAATAAATGTATTTTAAATAATTTCTATTAAATTAGATGCTGATTTGACTTTAATTGAAAAAGGAGGGTCCAGGTGACGATTTCATAAATGATGTTTTTTTTTTTGTTAAATTTTTGCCCAAAAATTAAGAGAAAATTTACATGCATCCCTATTGACAAATACAACTTTGTATATAGTTTCCATTGGCATAAATCTTTATTTCCACTCCCTAGTCCAATATACTTACCTAATTGTTCTTGATATTTTAAGTGTAAAAAGTCTAAAAATGACTATAATTCCTCATCTAATATATTTTTTTTATTAAATTGAGCACGATTCTTTTTCCACCTCAATTGAATGAAAAATATAATATAATAGATTTTTTTTAAATGATATTTAATTGGATAGAAAATATATTAGATTCCTTTTCCACCTCATTTGAATGGAAAATATACTAGATTTTCTTTAAATGATGCTGAATTTAAGAGAAATTATATTAAGTAGGAAAAAAATCGTGCTCAATATAATAGAAAATATACTTAATTCTAATTTAAAATGTTAAATTTAATAAGAATTAAACTCATTTTTAGACTATTTATACCTAAAAAAATATAAGGGGGTAATTTTAATAGAAAATATACTATATAAAGTACTGACTTTAAGAGAAATTATACTCATTTTAGTATATTTTCTATTAAACTGAGTACGATTTTTTTTCCATCTCAATTTGATGAAAAATATACTAGATTTTCATTAAATGATACTTAATTGGATAGAAAACATACTAGTTTTTCTTTAAATGAGAAATTATATTAAAACAGGAAAAAAACCGTGCTCAATTTAATTGAAAATATACTTTATTCTAGTGTAAAGTGCTGACTTTAAAAGGAATTATACTCATTTTTAGATTTGTGTATCTAAAAAATCTGAAGGACAATTAGATAATAATATTTATATGAGGGAGTTGAAGTAAATAAATTTTTTTATATAGTGAGTGAAAATAAAATTTTTTAGGAGTGAGAATTATATGTAAAATTAAAATTCTAATTAAAGATTTTTCTCTACTGTACTGAACTATTAATTCATGTTAAGTTATTTTTAAGTCATGTCTATTCAAAATAATTCACGAAAAGCTTCCTGTGTTCTAGATGAACTTTTCATTCATAGTCCATATTTTATTTTATTTATAAAAATAAAATCTTTGATTAGTTTTTTTTTTTTTAAAAAAATCAGTTCGCTTTTAACCATTGGCACCCGTACTTGACTTGACGTAATAATTAGGGGTGAAATGATGAAAATTTGAAAACTCTTGGAGGTGTTTTGAGAACTTAAAAACTCCAGGAACAAAATCGAAATATCCACAGGCGTATATTGTAGGTTGACTCCGTGGGGCTCAGCTATTAGCCATCTCCAATTAAGGTAAATGATTGGGTAGATAAGGAGTGGTAAGGAAAGTTCGTTAGCTATTTATCCCCTTTCCGATTTTTAATCGTTTCTCCTCTTTCGAGTCTCGTCTTGCCTGGCGTGGCGTGGCGAGGCGAAGCGAGAGGTGCATCTCTCCAACCCAAACCCTACTCCTTATCTATTCGGCTGATCGGCCACCTGCGGCACCCGAGCCGACGGCGACGGGTGGCGGAAGATGATGCGCCGGTGCTCTCACTGCAGCCACAATGGCCACAACTCCCGGACGTGCCCCAACCGCGGCGGGGTGAAGCTCTTCGGCGTGCGCCTCACCGACGGTTCCATTCAGAAGAGCGCCAGCATGGGGAACCTATCCTTACTTTCCGGATCCAGCGGAGGTGCCTCCCCTGCTGACGGGCCGGAGCCCGCCGCTGGGGCGGCCACCGACGGTTACGCGTCGGAGGACTTCGTGAAGGGATCGTCCGCGAGCTGTCGCGAGAGGAAAAAAGGTGAGTCTTTCCCTTCCCTTCGTATCGCTTACTTATTTTGCTCTATGTTTTTGGTAAACCTGCTAAAAAGATGATTTTGTTCACTTGCTTGTGGCCAGCAACAACTAATGAGAACTTTTGGTAGTTTTATACAACAAGTATACTTGCTAATGACACGACGCATCCTTATTGTGTATATGATGCTTAGAATTAGCATCTTCTGTGTTAGTGTTTTGGGGCATTCTTTGTCGGTACTTTTTAATGCACTTTGTAACTTACCTGAAGGATCCATTTGATTCTGATAGGGCTACATGATTGGAAAAAAGGGGGAAAAATAAAACTAAATCAAAGGCACCTGAAGAATAAGAATTCATTTGATTCTGATAGTGTTATGTGTTTGAAAAAAAAAAGAGAAAAAGACAAAGGTACAGACAACCATTTATTGAGCTTCCTATGACCTCCACCTATTCTTTGCATTGGATAAATGATTTGTTGCAAAATGGTCGTGCCGATGCAATTTATACCCATTTTTCAGAAATAGGTGTTTTTTAGCTGTTGATTTTACAGTCCCTCAATTCATTCCACACTCTTAGTGATGACAGGAAAGTGTGTGTATCACATAAAATGGGGATAAACATTAATTCCTACTCTCTTTATACAAAAGATTGATCACTTTTAGCTTTTTAACTGTAAACTAACATTTTAGTATGGTATCAGAGTGTTGATGGATTACTGTATTTTTTGTATATGTTCACAGGTAATCCGTGGACTGAAGAAGAGCATAGAATGTTTTTACTCGGATTGCAAAAGCTTGGTAAAGGCGATTGGCGTGGCATATCTCGTAACTATGTGGTATCAAGGACACCTACTCAAGTGGCTAGCCACGCACAGAAGTATTTTATTCGTAAATCTAATATAACAAGAAGAAAGAGAAGATCAAGCCTCTTTGATATGGAAGCCGATGAGGTCAGTTATACTTGTTTTTGTTATTTTCTTGATTAATAAACCCATCAAAACTACATTAGGATGAAACAACATCATATTAACATATTGGATGTCTACATGTTTTTCTAAACTGATTGATTGCTCTTTGAATTACAATAAGGTAGGTTTGAATAAGCAATATGATGGAGTGGAAATTTTTAAAATGGGACTACATGTCATAGCAACATAGTAAGACGGTGTACATATACTTTACTCATTATATTTATTTTCCATATTCTGGGTGACATGCTTATACTAGAGATGCCCTTAAACCATCTACTTCAATCATTCCTCTGATATCAGTTTGCAAATGAAGTATCCCTAGAGAACTGGAAGCGATTAATAGGTACAAAAGTAAAAGACCTTGATATTTCTATATAGAACTCAAATGTAAGGTGTCCTAAAGAAAGTCTTCAAGAGGTTTAAGTCAAAGAAGATAAGATTACAAGTAATTAGTTGCAGTTATTGTATGACAACCTATTGAGCTGAACCTGTGAATTGTAGTTGTGTAGTTTTTCGCTTAAATTATAAATACGGCTTAATATTTGTTGTTTTCACAAGGATTGGTGTTAGTTTCAATTGATGTTTATTTTGTGCTTTGAAAAAAAGTGTGGGAATTGGAAGGGTCCACAGATCCTTTTATTTCACATGTGGTGCCTTTTGATCATTTTCATATTAATTGTGATCATCATTCATTTTGTTTTCCAGCCCCTTGAACCTCAAACTTTGTTAGTGTTCCAAGAATCAGATGCACAAAATAACAAGCCACTTCCAATACCTCCAATTCTGAATGAGGAAGATGAATCAATGGATTCTAAAGTGGAAATAATCGAAGAAGTGCCACAACCAGAAGCTCAGCAGCCCACTTATCCTTTAATGCTTCCCACATACTTTTCTCCATTTATACAATTTCCTCCCTCTTATTGGTCAGGATACAAAATGGATACTTTGGAGCAACAGACTCATGAAATTATTAAGCCAACAGCAGTGCGATCAAAGACTCCGATAAATATTGATGAGCTTGTGGGTATGTCAAAATTGAGTATAGGAGAGTCCCTTGTAGGGACCACATCTTCATTGGATTTTCTTGGAGGATCAAATAGGCAATCTGCTTTCCATGCTAATCCCTCCACGAGGTCTCAAACATGATCAAATATTTAAACAGACGATCAAGTGATGGTTTGCTCTAAAATTCTTCTTTTAATTTTTTTTTTAATATCTGATCGTGAATGTCATTTATCATTGTTGCTTTGTGTCTAATTACCAGTACTTGGATGTGCATTCCATTTGATGTTTTACTATTTTAGTTCCTAGAATAGGTTAACTGATTTCATCTGTATGTCATTGATACCAATAGTTTCTGTTACTCTTTGTTCCATTGCTTGATTTGGATTGACCAAATCAGCAACTGCAGCCTGCATCCATAGACCACCTTTCACAAACATGCCTAAATTGAGGTTTAATCACTTAGGTTTCACTCACTGCCTAAAGTTTGCCACTAGAGAATACAATTGTAGAAGTGCGCTTTGTCCTGTCCAGATTAGCGGGCAACTGATATGAGATACGGAACTGATGATAATAGCTTCCTATTTATGTTATCAAAGTTTTGTTTAGAGGAATTGCCATTCTCTTGACTGCTTTGGCTTTATTTGCATATACCCATAAACTATCACCCTATCACTCACAATTGCTTTGGCAGACAACAAAATGAATGCAAAATTGAAATGTAGATAGTGCCTCTTTGGTCATTAAATGCTATATTGCTGTCTAAACTTTGCACAAAGGTTCCATATTTTTTAACATAAGCTGAGCTAATGTCTATCAAATCATTTGGTTATTGCTATGAATTATGATGTTGGTTCTTTACCTTTTTAATTGCTTGCGGTTTTAGTCTTTGATATCCTATGTATGCTGAGTACGTCTCTTTTATGTCTTAACCAAATTTTAGGTACTATGTAATATACTGTGGGATTCGGAAGATCTTCCTTGCATCATGGTGACTTGGTTTCATGTGTATACTTTCTGTTTATGCTAACTGTAATAGCCATTCGTTATATTAGACTACTAATAATCCAATGACATTCCAAACTATGCACCTACTAATAATGTACAGCTTTAGCATTTGAATGTTTATTCTATCGAGGTACTTCATGGAAGATCAAGTTTCCTTAAAGTAAATGTTTACAAACTAATTGGTCCTGCAACTATGATATCAAGCTGGATTCTTGTTTGTTATATGAAAATGTAAGTTGTTTTGAAAGTTGTAATGAAAGATATTCTCTCGTTTCCTCTCTTTTCATTTTTACTGTTACTATGATTCTCGATCACTATGTTGTGCTTGTATGCAAACTTATATTTTCTGTTTACAATCTGAAAGAATTGTAAATCGTCGACCTTGTTGGTTGTTAGATTTGTGACCTCCTTTTGCAACCTCAATGAGGACTTGTTGCCCCTGGACATAGTGTCCTGGTTAGACCCTTTGATATAATTAGATATTTAGAATTCGAGATACATTTACTGTGTATTATTAAAAAAATTTCTTTTTAATGAATAGCAAACCTGAGAATGTTGGCTGTCAGGATGAGTTTTTATGTGTACTTTTTTGATTTATCTTGGTGATTGATAGAAATTTGTTTTGTAGGATTGGACTGGTCGTCTTAGATTCGATTCGATGTTATCTGATCTATTTTATTATTATTATTATTATAATAATAATATAATGAGGACTTGCCCTAGGTTATTGCAGTGGGGCTTAAAGGATGCTTTATCAGGTTCATCCTATCGGAAGAAGTCTTTTGCGATTGCAGTGAGGCAACCACCATCCAGCAAAGGAGGTCATCAGCTCACCTCAGCTAGCAAGACTGAACGGGGAACAAAAGAATGTGGGAAACTTTCTTCTTTCCTTTCATATTCAAATAAGCAATCTCTGCTTGCTTCTCTCCTCTCCCATTCACTCTCTTCTTTCCCTTTTCCGCTTTGAGAAATTCTTTGGGGTTATTGAAGGTTGGTTGACTTTCTAAATTAAATCTAAGGTTTAAAATCTCAATATGTGTGAGGTTTTGGTCTTATACTATAATAATATGGTTTTGATATTGCATCGATATGATTTTAGTATTTTTTTTATTTATATATAATAATTATTAGATAAATATGTTTATTATGTGTAATTTAAAAATAAATTTTATATTAATTTTATATAAATTCTTAATTGTTGGTCAACTTAATATGATGAATGGAGACAGCTAGATGGGTTCAAGTACTAGAGACTCCAATTGAGGTATTCAATTCGTCAGGTGTATGGGACATAGGTGATGAATTTAGTGATGCCCATTGAAGTACTCAATATGCACCTGAAACAGAGTTATGAACTTGTCTCATACAAGGTTGAGAAGGTGTGTTGGGAAATTCTCTCAATACTATACCCTGTCTAACAAGAGCAAGATGAGGGTGGATAGTGAAGCAACAAGGAAACACCTATCTGTCGCACAAGGGGTAACATATGCCAGGATAACATAGTTTCGCCCGAGACTCCAAACGCCCCCCATAGGAAAGCCCTCATTACCACGCATGGATAGGGCTAGTACTGTAAATGGCAAATGGGTGTGCTTAATATCCTAGGGACCAACGGCCTCATTTCATAGAGAGAACTAGTGCACAAAAAGGCAACAGATCATCTGATCAAAATCACACAAGGGCAACGTTTGAATTCCCTTCCCAATGATTGCTAACTAAGACAGATAGCATAGGGCTATGATAGTATAAAACCAATACTGAATATTGGAAATCATCAGTACTGATTCTTATAGTACTATTTACGGAGTCGATAAGTTAATTCCGAGCTACCCACCTAAACTAGAGGTTGTTATAGATGCTATAATGAAACTTCAGAAGATATTTAGATAAATACTTGAAAATAAAACAGTTTCTCAATAGGAAAATTGATGTTTTACTATCAATCAGGTGTTTTATATTCGGCGTGGTATTCATACTAGAAATTATGATCAAGAATTACTTTATCAATCCGCATCTATTTTAGAAATACCTTCTAATTTTTTTTTTAATCCAAAAGTTTAGTCCCCCCTGAATTAGTGAATCAGAAAAGATAAGATTCTTTTGATTAATTAAGTCAAGTAACGTCGAATCTAAGGAGAAATTATGAAGATGCAACTAGATTGTTTATCTGATTGGTTAGTAAAACATGAATTAGTTCATAGATTTTTGGGTTTCGATTGCGGAATAGAAATAGTACAAATAAAAACTGAGGAAATGGTCCATAGTTGATTCTGCATCTATTAAATGGTCTCTCGATCATCAAATTATAAGTTCATTTTTATATGCTAACACCACAGATTCTACCCCCAAAACCACATTTGAATTGTGTTTCAATTATATCAACTGTACTTGAACAATTAGATAATTATAGTTGATAAAAATAATAGTATTCCCATTGCTATTTCAAAACCATACATGAGACATCGGCTCATACGGACTCCTCTATGGTCACAAATAAATGTAAGAACTGGTTTAATCTTATCACTTCCTTTTATTTCAGGGTAAAAAAAACCTGTCGGAGAGTCTCAAATTAAACCAATGAACCAATGAAATTCTCTTCGCAAAAGTAAGAAAAAAAAAAAGCCTTCGAATTCATCTCATCCCTTATAATCAAGTATATATATTTTTTTATTTTGTTTGGTAATAATTTAAACTATTTAATCAAATATTTGTTGTTGTATGAATAAAAAAATAATAAAATAATTAGAGGAAATTTTTATAAATTAAAAAATAATTAAATATAATTTTTTTTTAAAGAAATGACGTGAATCAAATGGAAGCATCAATTCTTGCAACATTTTACTTAGTTCAATTCTATAGGTCTCCAACACTTCGATTAAATAATCATCGTATGACATGCAATATTGATATTGATTTTTTCACATGTCCATCAATGTATCTCGATTCATAATTGGAAGTTAGATTCGAACTGGCATCACTGAAATCGAAACGGGTACAAGTACATGCATAGAATAAGGATAAGCATACGTCCCTGAGATCTAGCATGATGGATCACTATATGATGTATCATATTTATAATAAGAAGGCTGCAAGTATGATGAACTTCGACCAAAATCAATCTCAATTAAACTATCACGCATATCTTGATAATTATGAGTTTTCCTTTGTTTGTCACATTTATATTGACGTTGATATTGAATAGTACTACTGCTAGTTCCATGATCATAATCTTGAGTTGCATGTGTGTAATCTGTCTCACTTGTCCATGGCTCCGGTACTAAAGTAGGGGGAAAATAGATTTTACCACCAGATGCATTACCATTGTCACCACTTCCATGAGTACTTGCACTGCTATCAACATCACTCTCCTCATTTTGAACTTCTCATTGGACTACAGTGTCAGAAGATGATTATGTTTCATCAATTTCATCATGTTCTTGCTCATCAATTGCATCGAGTGATTTTTCTCTAATTTTCAATTGACCTCTTCCGGTAAAAGCAAGAATTTGCCTCTTTTTTTCTTTTTAGTAAAAATTATCGGAGCTTTGCCTTTGCTTTTGCCTTTATCTATGGACTTTGGTTGGGTTTGGGATTGAGACATTTGAGAACGTCTAGACTGAGATCCAAAAAATCAAAATTCTTAATCAAAATCTTCATCATCATCTTCTCCTCACAAATATCTCCTCTAACTTATATTTTTTTTTTTCAATCTGTTGAGTAAAAAATTGAGATGGTCGTGGTGGATCTCCTATGTCATCAAGTAATGGATTCTTAGCCTCAACAACTCTCCATCAATCCATCATTGAATCATTCTCAATTTAGACAAATCCAATATCAAATGGGTCTACATCAACAGACTATTATTCTTCATTCTCTTCTGTTATTGCTCTTAGTTAAAGAAGCATATAAAGATTGTTGGATCGATTGGACAGACTAAAGGCGGTGAATAGCCTGCAATTTAAAAGCAAAATTCTCTTGCTACTTACTTAGCAAGGACACACTTAATTAATTAAAAATGACTACAAAACACATGAAGCAGAGGGTTACTTGGTTACAACCTAGTGTTTGTTAATCCAAGATAAGTAGAAAAACACAAAAGAGCTCCTTCAACAATTTCGAAGGCGGAAAAACCCCTTACAATAGTTACAAGCTCAAAAAAATGAAATATAGAAATGAGTACAAGGTGTGCTTTGAACTTCTAATTCTAGGGTATTATTTATATCATTCCAGAAAACTTA
>JBBMJZ010129360.1:0-21637 GCA_037833815.1 Zingiber zerumbet | reverse complement strand
CGCAATACCATAATCCAGGGAATCAACCGATTGAGCTCGCCCGAAGTAGAGGGGGATTGTAGAGTCAGATAGCTCGAGCGTATACGCGAGAGGGTCTCATACCTGATAGGCTCGACTGACTGGGCCGACTGAGTTGGGCAGATCTTGAGTAGTTTTGAATAGCCATTCACGCTGTAATCTGCTTGGGCCGACTACAAGAATAGTTGGTAGATCAGTAGTAGTATTAGTTTTGAATAGCCATTCACGCTGTAATCTGCTGAGAGAGAGGGACGATCTGACTTCCATAGGGTGCGATAGTGACGTGGCGGGCCATTTATACTCCTGTAATTTAGACAAAATACTGCTGATGGTGCATACCGCGGAAAATAGGCCACCGAGAGGGTTGATTTAGCATTCTATGAGTCGCCGGCTATGACAAGAGAATAAGAAATAAGAAGAGGAGTTCACAAAGCATATTCAGTTAGAGTGAGACTCGAGGCTGCTTCTTTTCGTGCTAGTTAGACTCATGGCTGAATGTGTGCTTGTTCGAGTTAGACTCTTAAGATGATCTTTTCTGTCTTTTTTCTCTATAAATGAGTCACTTTGCTATTCCATTTGCAAGGACAGCCAATGGTACCGATGCAACTTAAGTGGTAGTCGGGAGCCAATAACTCATTGTGCGAGTTCAAAGATAAGCTTTTTCTTTCGCTTTTCGAGTCCCTTCCTCCCTCTTTTTCCCTCCACCATCAAAGCACTTGAGTGCGATGTCCCAACCCCCGTGAGGGGGGCAGCGGTTGGATAGAGCAGAGCGACGTGCGCATGATACTTTATCGAGCGAGAGAGAATGCCGGTGAGGTTGCGACTTATCACTTTCCCAATCTATCCTATTTCAGGGCATTGCCCAACCCCAAAGGCGAAAGCCCAACAAGCAATATAGAAGGGCAAAGCCCCTCAAGCAAAGGGGCCCCTACAGACGAGCCAAGCCAGAATGCATGGTCGTAGTGGTCTCAGTCGAAGGCGGGTCCCATTCACTCCCGGTGCATGAAGGGAAGGGCATTGCGCCATTCACGACGAAAAAAAGCACATCATGTGCGTATAGACGGGTGAATGTGCGATAGTGTGCGACTCCTCTTATGGAAAGCGAAAGCTAACTGGAAAAAGCACGAAAAAAGTGAAGTGAAAGCGCAAGAGAGGGAATATGCGATAGTATAGCGACGGGGACAGAAAAAGCACATCATGTGCGTATATCGGACTGGGCATTGCGTGAATGTAGAGTGAACCATTCAAGACAGAGTTGAAAACGGAGATTCCTTGATGCCGTTCGCTTGACGTGAGGTCATTCCGCCTATACCCATCATATGATGAGCTTTGGATCAAATGGTGCCTAGCCGGGTCTGTACACACCTTATGAGTCGAGTGTACCAAAAGAGATCGGATAAAAGCACGATGCGCGTCCAACGGCAACAAAGACCTTGACCCGGCTTTCCCACCTCAATCTCATTGGATTCTTTCCATAAAGAAGAAACTAGCTTACTTTTTCCAACCTGCAGAATGCGGGCTCTAACCGGTGGGGTGGAGATCTCAATAAAATCTGCTTGATGCGCGTCCGAATATGGACTTTGCTTTCTTTATGTCTTCTTTCGACCTGCGCCTTGCGGAACTACATGATGCTCTCCTGAACTCTCCCTCTTTGGGCTCACTTGCTTGTGAAATGAAAGACGTGGCGTATGGTATGAGATGGAAGCCCCTTCCCGGCTCACGTAACAATAAGCCATGCACTTGTCTTGTCTGATACTGAAAGAAAGCAGGTATACCTCGCGTAATTGAATGACCTGCCTTCTCGCTTCCTCTTCCTCATTTCATTGTTGTATGATTTCTATGTCATAATCGAATTCTCTAGACTATAAAATGAGTCCGATCTCTAGATTTGGTTGTTGGTAGACTGGAATTTCTAACAAGTGATGGGAGTAGCGCGCAGTGAATAGTGGAACCCGCCAAGAATCAAAGGAAAAGAGAAGATGAGAGTTCATGGCCATCCGCAACTTAACTTACTAACTCTAACTTAGGAAAAAACGTATTAGTAGTCGGATAGTCTAATAATAAAAAGTTGGTAGATCACTTAAGATAATATTTCGGACTTCACTTATGCTTAAGATAATATTTGCGCCATTTACCTCCTTATTAATACTTCAGTGTAAGAAGCAGCAACTCTATTAATACCTAGAACTCTTTCCATTCACGACTGCTGCTCCTCATGCTCTAACTACTATAGCCCACCTGAATCCAACTTAAAGAACTTTCAGTAATGGCTCTTCACTCTAGCCTATCCAAAGGCTATCCATCAGGCTCGAGCCTCTCATTCCTAGCCCTAAGAGCTCGACATTTGCCCTGGGAGCCCGGCATTCTCCCCTAGTGGTCGAGCGTATATCCCCTTAAGCTCAGGGGAGCCAGTCCAACCTCGAGCATTTCACGCACACTCGCCGGTTCGATCGTCGATCAGCTTCCTTCGTCGATCGTATCAATCCCTGAGTTCTGGGCCTTCATCGTTCGCTGCGCTCGAAACGAGTGATGGGAATAGCTCTCATAGGGCTTCGATGGTCAATGGTCGATCCTGAAGTCGTCGAGTGATTTAATGGTTCGAACTCTCCCGTCCCACCTTGGCGATGGGGCTGGGGGGCGCCCTGTCTTTCGGACTCGGGATGGGTTCGGATGATGGGAAAAAGAGGGGTGCAGTAGCGCGCCCCTTCGTTCTAGCCTTCATCGTACGCAAAGGTGGGAAAGAATGTGAAGGGTGGTCTCGGGGGATGAAGATGGTCAATGAAGGAGGGCCTGGTTGAAAACGGGGTTGAGTACGGGCGCCTCTTCGTGAAGGCCTGAATCGTTCGCTTGGGGCAAAAAGAGGCATCAAGGTATGTCGGGGGGTCGATCTGAGGGGTCTCGAACTGGGCGTGGAGAAGTTGGGCCAGGGTCTTTCGGGAAGCTTTTTGAGTCGTGATTTGGGCGACCTCTCGGCAAATGAGGGTGAATTCATGGGGGGCCTTGTCTTGCTCTCGTTATAGGGTCGTATAGTACCACTACTCTCTGTTCGAGTTGCTCTTGCCCAGCAGGGCAGCCAGACAAGCACACTCAGGTAAGTTCTGTCACTTAGTTGGAACTTGCATGATACTATCTTTCCATATCTTATACTCGATTTCGCATTCGAGAGCGCCTCTTACTGAAGGGAGCAGTCGCCTAATTCCAAGAAGCATTCAAAAGGAGTGAATGGTTAGCTTAATCCTAGTTATACTAAAGTGGCTGAAATATGGATAGTGTTGTGACCTGCCGGAGCAGCGGATATCGAGATCGAGAGAGCCTGATGAGCGAAGACCAATTGGAACTGCTTTTCCCTGCATGGGGAATAACGAGCACCCAGTCGCTCTTGCCCTCTCATACGTCTCGCCTCTGCCTAACGAGTTCCCTGAGCTCGACGTCATCTCACTTTAAAATGCCCTCAAGAAGGCCTAACCCGCAATCTCCGATAGTAGCACATTCAAAGTAAAGGAACTTGGATCGCACAGAGTTGAGATCGAGTAAATGGTCTTCAATTCATTCCAAGCATTCCAAGATTGAAGTCAGTTCGAGAGCACACAAGATCTCATTCGTCAAAAAAGCACGGATAGGTGCGAGAAGAGAGAGTGAGAAAGAAAAAGCAGTGCGTATAATAGTCGATTCACTCGTACCATCGCACCAGTCCGAAGACTCGGACTACCTAATCGCACATGATCTGCTTTTTACCATAGGCTTATCGCACATGATATGATGTGCCTTAGTCGTTATCACTCGCCCCTATTCCACTCTCGCTCCTATCACTCTGTGCGGAGACGTTGCGTTGGTCTCCCTGGTTCAATCGTTGCCTTCTTCTGTCCCTCGGCTCCTTCTCCGGTCGTTATCGATCCCGTTAGCTGCCCCGTCGTTACCTCGGACCTTGTCAGCTGACCCCTGAGTCCGCTCAATTGCCCTCTTCGGAAGCCAGGCAAGAGTAGCATCAGATCGGGTGTCCAGATAGTGCCAGAAAAGGATCGTTTTTCGCGTGTCCTGCAGGTCCCTCCGCAGAACCAATAGGGAAGGTCGGGTTCAAAGGCAGTCGCCCCAGGTTTCAGTCGAGTACCGGCATACCTTTATTACAGATCAAGATTCGGGTCTGGCAGTCACTTTGGATTGTACTTGCTGAAACAAAAGTACCAACCTTCGAAGAGTAAAGGCACGACGTGCCGATAATGGTGAAGGGATGTCCCGAACACCCTATCCTTTTTATCGCTTGGTATTCTTCTTTTCTAGCAGATTCTTTCATCTTCCAGAAAGAGAAGCAAGGGTTCCGGTCGATGACCCGGGCAAGCCAATTTTAGCTTTGACTCTGCCAAGGATCTCTCCATAAGTCTGTATTGTTCCCGTAGGTTTCGGCACTCGAGAGTTCGTCGACCCCTTTACGATCTTGCCCTCTCCATAGCTCGACGGAAAGGACAAAGGTCTTAATTGCAAGAGCTGCCAATGCCAAGGATCAAAAGACCAGGAGATGCCAGGACAGCGAACTACCTTCAATCATTCAGAGCTCCACCTCATCATCCATTCCCCGATGCTGAGTGGGCACAAATATGTGAATTGGTCAGGAACCACAGAATTTTGATGTACCTATCTCTCTTATTCAACAACAGATAAGCAAAAGCTACAGACGAAGTACATTCCTGGTTCGGAAGAGTCGAAATCTTCTTTTCTAGAGCTTAAGAGTCAATCTCTGAATTCATCCCTACCTCCCGCAGACAGACTCTTCAACATCTCTTTCCATAGGGTGAAAAGCACTAGTGCTGATCCGCTTTCTGTGCTTTTGGAACTCTTATTTCACTTGCACCACTCAACTATTCGCAGACAGAGCGAGGCTCCTAGCCCCAAAAAAGCACATCATGTGCGATTGGGGAATGGATAAGGGAATGGTACGACGGAATTCAAAGAGTGAAAGGGTGCGTAATGACGGGAATTAGATGGAAGGGTCTGTGGCCTATTCGCTACAGTCTCACATGTTTAATGACGGGCTAGGCTAGCCTAGGGTCCCTCGAGCACTCAACCTCTACCCACTAACTTCAAGTAATGGCTCTTCACGATAGCCTATCAAACCCTATCCGGTGGAGCCTGGACTGGATAGCCCCAACTGCTCGACATTTGCCCGGGGGTCCAAAAGCTTTAGCTCTCGCTTCATCTTCCATCTTCTGTGTAATCGCATCTTTCCTCGGCTTTTGCTGATCCTGATGCGCCTCTTTCGGTTTCTTTTCCAGTTGATTCTACGGATGGGGATTCGATTCGTATGCTTCCGCGGATGAAAGAAGCATCTTTGGATGATTATGCTGACTATTCTTCCCTTCCCTACCTGCCCCTCCCTATCTTCCGACCGGGTAAAGGCACGATAAGTGTGTTTATGAGTGCTAATGTCTTCTTTTTCGACAACTTAAGTATATAGTATCAATAATAAGTTGACAATGCCCCTTCGCCTAACGGCGAAGGGATGAAAGCTGCCAATATAGCTTCAGTGGATTCAATAGCAGCCTATTCTGTCCATCTCTGCCTGCCCATCTGGGAAGGAGTTAGAACTGGTTGAAATGTCTCTACCCGATTCGCCATTTTCCCAGGTGCCCAAGGCATTCTCAATTCTCCTTTCAGGGTGCCTCTACTCCATTCTTTCGGAATGGTATGTGGGCCTTCCTCAATAAATCCCCTATGCTCACTTCGTTCAGTTTGGAAAAGGAAGTGATCGCAAGAAGTGGAAGGACAGAATGAAAAGAAAGTTGAAAAAATCCTACGCCCAAGCAGGGGATTCGATAAGAGCCTATTCGTTCGGGCTTGAGAAAGATAATATCCAGAATCGTCAGAACTCAAGCCCAAGAAAGTAACTGAGACAAGCCAAATCCTTCATCTCAAATTGCTGCCCCGAAAGTAGAATGTGGGCCTTTTGCCATTGGTAAGAAAGCTGTTTGCATGGCTATAGTGGAGCCGAGGATTGCTGGGGATAGAGCTAAACGCCGAGGGCGCGGTTGGTTGGCGGCCCGCACAATCAGGTCTTGTTGTTCCGCGAGCCAGAACCGGAAATAATTCAGGCTATGTGAGTCGTCCAAGAGTAGCCTATAGCCCTGCCAGCAAGGCAACTAAGCCTTCGCTTAAAGATTCTATTCTAGAGTAAGTTTACTTGAGAAGGCTTTTTTTTCTACTAGTTGATGGATGAGATGATGCAAGTCGTGCAGGGGGAAAGGGAAGGCAGAGGTAGTACTTCAAATGGCGAAGAGAGGCGGCTCGGCAGGGAAGGAATGGGAAAACATTTCTTTTACATAGAGCTCTTAAGCAAAAATAGTTAAAGGATCTGTAAAGTACTTTAGGTGCTTCTGTTGCGTATAATGTAAATCCCGTAGCGGATCAATTCCAACGAGCCTTTCAAACTAGTACTTTTTGTAATCGACGCGTCTGTCCCTTCCTCTCTGAAGAAGAAAGAGTTCATTCATATTCGATCTTAGACGATTTTAGAGAAGGGGTCGTTATTCGTGGTGTTGAATTTGTATTGAACGCATGGCGTAATCGGTTCAGTCAGATAAGATAGTGGACAACGGATTGCTGAGTTGAATGATGATGACTGGTGATTGTTCTTGAGCCACTGCAGAACGAGTTCTTGGCGTGGAAGTCCCAGCAGCTTGAGTGGCTCTCAGAATGGGGGAAATCCGGTCTAGGTAATTGTTGACGGGTTCAATGAAGCTGTCCCAATGCCACCGCCACCAAGTTCTGAACTCAGGTTCTTCCAGAAAGGATACTCGACTGAAATAACTCAACAAGAAGCTCGATGGAAAGAAAGAAGTGAACGGAAGGTTCCGAAGGAAAAATTTTGGACTACGCTTCTATAATAAGGGTGGGCGAGGTATTTTAAAAACCAAGCCTTTACTGGATTCAGGAAGCGTGAAAGCGGTCAGATGGAAGTTGTTCTTACTTTCGAACGGAGAAGCACCAACTCCAACTATTCATGCCATCTTCATTGGGCTGACAAGAAAAGGCAGCTTCCAAGTCATATTCCCCCTTCCCTCGTCCAGTCCATGGCCCGGTCTTTCTTTTGAAACTCTTGCCAGAGCCTTTTCTCCTCATAAGCTAGAGTCCATGAACTAAAGGCGGTGTGTTAACCCGGAATATTCTTTATATGTCACTGCCCCCCTGCCCTCTCTGCTGGGAAATCCCTCTGCCTTGGTCAATAAGAAATTCCCGCTCAAACATCTCCTTCTTTGAATCTGATTAATTAATTGACTTGAGCACAAGGAATGGGCTTCTGCCTGGAAGAATGCATTCCCCTAAACGAGTTTGTCTTCATTGAAACTGGCGAAGGCACATCAACCGGAGTCAGAGCAGAGGAGAAGGCTAGGCAACCGCATCGAGCTTCCCCGGGGGCTTAGAGAGAGTTGTCTCTAGGTATTCTCTACCTACCCACCTGTGTCTCCATCTCCGGCCAAGGCCAACCGAACTATGAATCTTTCTTTCCATCCCCACGGCCCCGACCAGCAACTGCAAATGAACACCCGCCTGCATAACCTTTCTCCGTTCTGTAGAAATGGATTTCGAGTTGAGACTTTGCTTGCCCACGAACATGGCTCGTCAGCAACGACGATAGACGAATCTTCTCTTATCCTGCGCCTTCCCACTAATCCATAGAAGAGTCCTGCTTGGAGTGAGAACTGCTTGATAGGTACGCCTGTTACTGTTCATATTTACAATCCTAGCCTTGAACACTGATCCCTATTGCTTGAAGTTCGGTCTCTACTGCCGAGATACGGAAACTCGTTGATGCGCTTCCTGCCTCTGGAACTACGGGAATTACGGATTTACTCCTCCCGCCTGGACTGCTGAACTTGATTATATTCAATAGCTACTCCCTTCCCTAGCATCAATAAAGTATTAAAGACTTCCGGCACAAGCGCAGGAACACTTCTACCGTTCAACCGATTACTTTAGAGACTGATACGCGCTCACTACGGAAAAACAAGTTGAGCAGCTTCCCGCCTCTCTTTCTCAAGTGAGACAAAGGCATTCAAGATCGACTGCTAAAAGACAGATCTTACCTTTACATCGCATTTCTTCTTTCAGAACCTTACTATCTATTGAGCTTGAACTACTAAATATCTATTATTACATACCAGGTTTACTACAGTTTCACTGCCCTGAAGGGAGCTAGCCCTGCTTCTTCTTCAGTGTTTGCTAACTGCTTCTGTGCTTAATCCCGCATGAGAAGAGGAGGTTTCTGAAACGGACACGGACTCAAAACTCCCGGAGCCTATACCTGGTGAACTCCCTGGGGCTGAGAAGAAAGCTTAGAATTCGATTGGAACATTTCCTTCGAGGGCACTCATAACTAAAGTACTGGCTCGCGAACTGCCAGAATTCTTCCCTAGTGGATTCACCAGTCTTGCGGACTCCCTTCAGCTTACTTACGATCGAAATCACTATTTTGCTTTCTGAGCTATACGAAAGAACTAGATCACGATCTCGCGGGACTAATCTCTTGAAAACTGAAAGAAAGGGAAAGCCAATCGTACGTCCTGGTTTCCGGGACTTTCTTCCCACAGGTTATTCTATACAATTTCTGAAAGAGAGGAGAAGCCCCACTCGGGGAGATGAGTAAAAGCTTTCTCTTATTTTAAGTGAGAATTCAATTTTTTTCCTATTTTTGAGCTAGAAAAAGCTTATGAACAAGCTTGGACAGTTCTCCTTCCTTGGACATTCTGTTCATCCGACCACCGCCCATGCTTCAACATCTAACACCAGAAAAAACCCAAATTTTCTTATGGAAAAAGAGTTGGTAGGGCAGAAAGATTAGATTCAGTTCAGGGAAACCAAACAAAGAAAGCCAATCGGAAATGATTTGATCACTACGCGAATCCAAAATCAAACTCGGAGCGAGAATCAACATCCTTACTTAGGGCTAGGCTAGGTCGCTTGGGGCTTATGGCGCTTCCTCTGCGGCTTGTCGCGCTTAAAGAAGGCAAAAAGCGCAAAAAGCTGTCAACAAGGGCACGGGGGAAGGAAGCAGATGGAATCCAGCCGGACAAGCACTGGCTTTCGGCAGACTAGCTCGCTGCTCCAGATAACTAATACAAAGAAATAAGAATAAGAATGAATGTCACGTACGGCGCTGCCGAAGGAGCTCTTTCAAGAGCCCACCTCGGATACTAAAGAAAGGAGTGGCTAGACAGGCAACTTCACTCCGTGCATCCTTTGGTTGTGAGCCCCGCCTAGAGTGAGGCGCTAAGGGAAGGGCGTAGCGTTAAATCTGCCTCGCAGCTCGTAGAGGACCTTCAGTGATCGCGCAATCACACTGTCTCATGCAGTGTTCCCGCAATCTCAGTCCAGTTCAGTCTTCCCACATATGGCTTGGTGGAAAAAGTTCCTTGCCCTGTAGTTAGAAAGGATAGCTATTCAATCACAGTAAGTTTGCCGCACCGGTGCTTGCTCGCTACAGCTCTATCATGCCGTAAACACCCTCTGTCTAGCCACCAAACTCAACGAAATAGTTGCCATCAATGGTATTCACCACCCACGTCGGCCAAGGTGGCTTTTTGCCCTAAATCAATTGGCTTTACGACTTGAGGAGCATGACGAGCTAGTCAGTATCCCGTCCCGGGTTTTCCCTTCTATTTAGCTTAGTTCTAGAAGCTGAACAGCTAGCGTGGTTTTGAGGAGCAGTGCCGGGCAGCAGGGATTGAAAGAAGTAGTTCCTTCTCGGCTTCAGAAGGACCGAAGGTTGCACTACGTTCAGGGATTGGTCTTCCTGTTCTTTCTCAGCCGCTAAAGGAAGAAAGATCTCTGATCCAGTGGATGCTTGAAAGTGAGGTAAGCCGATCCGGGTTCGAGCCGAGCACTTTCCTTTTAGCCGTGTAACTTGGTCTATTGGTCTAGGGCTCTTCGGTTAAATTTCCTTTGTTGTCCAGTCGTTAAAGGTCGAGCGCAGAACTTTGGGTTAGAGCTCGAGGGTTATATCCAATGAATGAAGGGCACCGCCGATGCCACCAATCCCCTTTCATCTCGGGGGCGAGCCGAGCTGCTTTAGCTGGTAGAAAGCGGTTAGCGCCTGTCGTAAAGGGCTTTAGGTTCTGAAAGAAGACCTGAAGACCGGGTTGTGACAATGAACATTTTTCCTATTGATTTGAGTGCCGATATTATCTTTTTGTAAAATATTAAAGTTTGACAAGGTACGGTACGTCAGTTCCGGGACTTATCTTGAGAAGTGGAGTTTGAAGCCCGCCCCATGGAAGGTGGGATTCGAACGTCACGTCTTTCGTACTTGGGAGTTGTTGGGAAAGTAGGAAATTCTCCTTGAAGTAACTCAGCTAAGAGCACGAGGTTATGCAAGACTGTTCGGGATTTTGATTTTTCTTAGTAGAGACGAAGTTATGACTCAACCTCGAAGATGGGGGGCGAACGAGACGTCTTTAGTTGCGCCCGGAAGCGGGTAAGGTCAAGTTGTACCCGATCTACTGATCTACGACCAGTCTCGTAGTTGATTCTTTGGCTGTTATTGATTCTTCTTTAAAGGATGCACTACGCCTGTCCCGGGATTGAATCTTGTTCAGTGAAGCGAAGAAGGGTAATATTTTGACTCCTTAGAAGATTGGATTCGAGTGTCACACTGCCGTTAAGCGGTTAAGTAGGAAGGATAGGTCTATTGTTGTTGTAGTAGAAGCTAAAGGTTGTCAACTGACGTTCTGTTCCAGGTTTTCCAGCTTTAAAGTGAAGACGAAGCCAGCCATCCCATGGAAGATGGGTGGTGAGTCGAATTTGAGCGCTGTGCTGCGGCATGGGCCCTTCAGCTTCTTAGGCAAACTCTTTCATAACCTTGTCCCTTGTGTCGTTGAGAGGAGTATAAAGCCAGATAAGACCATTCCCTAAGGCACTTTTTCTTAGAAAGTCAGGCTGGTTGTCAATCAGAAGATCAGGCCAAAATCGACGATTCTAGACTGGGTTGAGACATGATTGTCGGTCAATGTGGATTTCTTGCCTGACAGATAGCCTTTTTTTTCTGCCGGAGGTAGTAAGTTAGCGAGAGGGGTGAAGCAGGCTAGCGATTCTACTATTACGCTCCAGTAGTAAGCTGATAGTCGCTATCTTCTCTTAGGTAGCAGCACATGGGAGTAGCAAGAATCTGCCTCCCGAGAGGCATAAGAAGAGGCGAAGCGCTAGTTAGTGGGAATAGTCCTTTCCTGGCCTCGTCAGCCAGCATCCACCTCACGAACAAGCAGTCCCACGGAGCGCTAACTATCAATTGAATAATCGAAGAGAGATCGTAAGGAGATTTTCGATTAGTGAGCACTACCTCGATGTGACGGAATAAGAGTAAGAGTAAGAAAGCAGCAAATCCTTCCTCCGGCTTAGTGAAAATAGAACTAGTAGCGGAGTTAAGTAGAGAAGACTTTAAGTTCTGCCTTAGCCCTCCCTAGCTAATTGAATACCAGCTTCCTCTTATATTAGTATAATATGTCACTTCCTTGTCCTATTCTTTTAGTATGCATGGGGCTGTAGGTTGCTTTCTTTGATCTTATCTGCTCACGAATGGTCTGCTTAAGCCAATAAGATCGAAAAGGCTATCCCCGAGTGGCAAAAAAGAGTGCGGAACTTTCCTTCAAGCAGGAAGGATGCAAAGTAATCCAAGGGAAAGCTAGACCTCGAATGAGGAAAAACGGAAGCCACTTTAGTGACCTTTGAGAAGGGTCCGTACTAACCTTACCAGTTATTACTGCCTAGTGCCTAAACTGATTAGAGAGTTGTTGAATAAGCAAATCGGCTGTTTACAGTTACTGCAAACAGGAAAGAAGAGCAGTCGTGTGGAAGGTCTTTCTTCGGGCTTTGCTTATCTTATGTTATGTCTAGCCTGGACTTTCAAGTCTAAGGATACGTCCCGCTAGAAGGAGTATGAATAGTTGGATTCCTTACTAGGCTTTTATCCCTTTTCTAGGAACTAGTCAATTAAGGTAGGGTTCTTACTTGTTAGTCTATGTCTACCCTTCTTTTATGATCTATCCGCTTGTGCTCTATAGCATAGATAAGATAAGAGGTTCCCCCCAGCCCTAATTGAATGTTCTCCTTTTTCGATCCAAATGAAGCCAATAGTTAGATTCCAGAATAGCCAATACAGTACGGTTAAGATGAGTTCTCAGCCATTGATCGTCTTTCATTGGAAGTTTCCTTTGATGTCGGTGCTGGCGAACGAGAAGGTTTCATCCCTATAATATATTTTCTCCTTTAGGCTAGTAGGTTATAGGGGAAAGAGCAAGCTAGAGGTCCAACCTAAACAAGCGTAAGATCTGAGGGAAGCGAGTCGTAATCGAATTTACCTACCTTTTAGCTTAGAGTAAACAGACAAGCTTATCCAGTTCTAGCCCCCTTATCTAGTAACAAAAAAGCTATTCATGTCATTGGGGAGTGAGCTCGGGTGAAAGCTTTGCCAGCGAACCAGGAGCTGCCTCTCTTTTAGAAAAGGGATAGCAGGAAGAGAAGAAATAGAGCATCAACAACCGTTCCACTCGAGCGGAACTTATAACTGAAGTTGCTCACTTTAGCAGGGTCTGGGCTACGGGGTCCCCCCTCTCTTACGCGTTCGGGAATGGCCCCTCGTGGATGCTATCTATTCTAACTTGTTGGATGCCAACTCGGCTCTTCGACTTAGTCTTAGTGCGTCGGCAAATGGGTCCCCCCAGACTTGTACTCGAGGACCATGCCGAACCCCGCCATCAAGTCTTGTCACCGTGCCCGCTTGGGGTCAAAGTAAGGAAAGAGCTCGTAGCCACGTTATCGGTCTTGTCTTGTTGATAACCTTGAGACCAGCGAAGACTGCGCTCCAGCTGGTGGTGAAGGAAAGGGGGAAGCGACTCGTTCCTTCCTTTCGGAGGGCATTAGAGATTCGGAAGGCGAACTATGCTGTCAGGGCATATCCCTGGGACTCGATCGAATTTCGAGTTAGTTGTCTAGCCAACCGATGTTGGCTCTCCCGATGTCAATTCGAAACAAAGGAAAAGTGATCTTTCACTTCGTAGAATCAGACACTGAAAAGCGCTTCTCCCTAATTATGCTTCCGGATCGGAAGAGTTTGAGGGAAAATTTGCGAGCATAGAGAGGGCCCTCAATGTACCCTGTGCTAATGCTAATCTTTTGACTGCATGCAGTACACATAATCCTTATCCGGTGCAGAGGGTACTTTCGCTTTGCCTTTCAAGGATTTCTTTTTTTTTTAGTACCAGGCTAGCACATTCAGAAAACCTTTGACTTGCGAAACTTATCCACTACTGACGCGAAGCTAAGGTTGCGTAAGCACAAGAGATTGAATAAGTCAATGCTAGCCTGACCCGCTCTTAGTCATCAAAAGAAGGAAGCCGAAAAGGGGGATAAGATGTTTTTACGCTTTTGATTTTTAGCCGCTTACTGAAGGGTCCCATCATTCCTTAGGGAGGGATAGAGTAATCCTTTTTGCTCCATCTTAGGCGCTATTGCTTCTAGTTAAAGATAAGAGCTAGTCCTTCGCTGAGTAGACACCGGAAAGAGAGAAAGATGTTTCTAATTTCTCGCGTTTTATCCCCTCCATTACTTTTACTTAACCCATTCGAGTCGGAATAAACTTGAAATTGGTTGGACAAGAAGAAAGCGTACGTCAGTCGCGTACCAACATGGAAGTCTTTTTATTCTCTTGCTAGCTTTCGGGTTTTAGCGAATCTTCCTGCTACGCCCTAAATCATTAGGCTTTTCCAGTAATGTTGGATGACTCAGAGCTCTTGTGCTCCCTCTTTTCAATATCCCTTTGCTGTCTTCGTAACCGCAGTGAGAGTAGGAGCTCAAGCAGTTGCCGCAGCAAGACAAGCCGCTGTTGAGTAAATAGCGGCTCTTACCCTATCCGCGCTTGATGGTGAATAAGCCTTGCTATAGAATCAGCTGCTGTTGGGGAAGCATCCAATTGCAATTACAAAAGGATATCCAAAATCTAATTAGAAGAAACTTCTTCCGGCGAAGTGACAGCGGGGAAGGAAAGCAAGGGACTGATTACACTAGTAAGACATGCCCATAAGAGGATAAGATAAGAAAAGGGCAAAATGCCTTTTGAGATTGTTGATTAAGCTATTAGCTCGAGTCATATGTCGGCTAAAGCGCTAAAGCATATACCAGTTTAAAGCAAAGATTCTGTTGGTGTTCCATAAGCCCTATTCAGTCCAATTTTATTCACTCAATGTTAGAATAAGAGGTCCAAATTTCTTGTTAGCGTACTCAATCAAACGGGTGATTTTCTTCCTGACTACGGGTCCCACACTACTCGCTATAAAAGAAAGTCAGCATCCATAACCCTAAATGCTACAGGAATATATTTGGCCTTGCGATCGAACAGCCTAGAAAGAGTTGTAGCCTACATAACCTACCTACCAGACCAAGGGAAGAAGGTATCAGATCCATGTAGTTCTCGACCCCTTTTGTTTGTTAAACCAGTTCCTGTACTGAACTCTACTTATTTATATAGTCAAGTAGTCTGGTGGAAGAGGCCCTCCCCACCACTCCCCTCCCCCCCCCTATCATGGAAGAAATCAAAAATGACAATTCACCGGGGCCTTCTTTTTGCTCACTGCGGGGAAGATCGCCCCTGCCATTCTTTTCGAAACTGCATTTCCGTTCCACCACCTTCTGGACCAGTTAACTGCCTAAATAAAGTTTTTGTTTCGGCATAAAAGGGACTTTTTAATCGATTTTGTTCCATATCTTCTTGAATATCCAGGAGTTTCCCCCCTCCATACTGTTCTTCCAGCATTTCTACTAATCGTTCTGTTTGGAATCCCCCGGGGATTCTCATATGCTCCTCTTTTCTAAATTCAACAATTAATTGACCAATCTTTGAGTGTGCTTTTAAGATTTTTTCTACTTTATTATTTAGTTCGTTAAATAATTCATCCTGAGTTATGCTAGAATTGGGTATTTCGATGGGGGAATTGTTCTCCATACAGAGGATAAACCAGCATGAAGTTTTTTTTTTTCTTGCTTAGTAGGAGCATGCAACAACTACTGGAATGTCTTTCGTATAGAAAGGGGCTGGGTCTTGCCTCAGCTGTTAAAGGGAAAGGACTTTTTATCTCCCCTCGATCGATCCTGGTGAGAGCAAAGGGTTGTTTACGAAGCATCCAAAGAAGCAGAGTGCTTTGGAACAATAGGCTAAGCCGGGTGAAGATAAGAAGAAGACACATCCGAAAAAACTGATTCTAGGTCAGAGGGTTTGTCTAGAACAGATTTCACAGATTTTTTGGGGTTCGTTTGTGTGGGTAAGGAATAGAATAAGAATTATCCGAAGCGGATAAAGCCGAATCCGAAGAAAGCGTTTCCGGGGCGGTTCTTTCTTGTTATAGGATGATGAAGAATGATAGCAATGAATTTCTTACTCGAAACGAAAGTCATTCATTTAATCATGTGAAATGCAGCTCGCAATAAAGCATTGAAAGTATAGCGCACAGAGAGAGCAGAGCAGCAAGGGGAGAAAGATTTGAAACCTACCATTTGGACTTAGTTCCCGAGTCTAGTTCCCAAGGAGAAAGCCTAATGGCACAGCTGACAGTTTGATCTCAGCCTCCATCTGCTGCATGAACATGGACAGTGAAATCACTTAATGTAAGGTAGCGGATGAGGCGAAAGAGCAGCATTGCATCGGGGGATTGACTCAAAGAGGGCCCTGCGACTGCCCTTTTCTTCTCAAAGAAGAAACGGTACTCCTGGACAAGTACAGACAGAGGGTGCTTAGTGATAAGCACCACATATTGGTGCTAATTGGTGCTAGAAGAGATCGGCGCCAAAAGTCGAGATCCCTGTTGCGGTTGAAAGAGGGAAGGATAGAAGGACTCGCTTCTTCTATTTGACGACCATGAAAAGAAGAAGTGAAAATGCCATGACGAGAGCTGGTGGCCGAAGATGGGAAGCTCTTTGTCTCCTGTGTTAATGAAGGAAGATATTCATCAATTAGACTGTGAAGTCAAAACCGCTTATGGTTCGCACGTGCGATATGCTCAATATGCGGATGACTTCCTCTTCGCTATCAAGCCTTGCCTATCAGTAAGCACCTTTGCTGCTTTGTAGGGTTGAATCTGCTTTCCTCTCTTTTTCTTCTGTTCTGATTGCAGTCTTTTAATTCATCGAAGTCTTGGATGTAGGTTATTTTCAGGTCTACCACCATTCCTTATCCCTCCAGCAGTCCATTTCGTATGTTAGCATTCCAATTGGTCTATCATGAACATTCGTAGAGGGTGGCAATGCAAGACCAGACATTGATTGGAAAGCGATATTCAAAGGGCGATGGTCAACTGACTATCTAGTTAGGAAGGAAAGAAAATGACCTTTGATTGCCAGAAAGCACACGATCAGCATATGGAAAATGAAGTATGATCTCGAAAAGAGGTGACGTCACTTATTAGCAGAAATAGATCTCTTTCTTGGCTAAGGGACTGGGCGGGCGCTCGAGTTACAGAGCGATTTCGAACATATGTAAAAAAGTCCCCTGTTGACGGAAGCCAATTATCACCAGCATTAAAAAAGATCCTAATTGAGAATTCCACTCTCCTCCGCTTTAGATACTACTTCCTATTCGATTGGATTTGAAAAGCTAGATAGCAGGCTGAGTATCAGCTAAAGCAGCATCAACTTCGGGCTAAAGATAAGAAGAAGAAGCATTGAGCAAGGAACTGAATGACTTCTCGAGCGCTAGTAGGCCTATTGTAGCCAGGGCATATATAAAAGTTTTTCATAAATTGGTCTATTAAAAAGTGTTTTTCTTGGGAAGCGTGGTTGACAAACAAACCGCTTCGAGGAGGCGACTGGGCTATTTATTGCCCGAACTTGTGTTCTCCTCTTTTAGAGAAACCCTACTTAACGCTTCAAACAATTGAGCCGGAAAGCATTTTGACTTGTTTCATTCTTCTTTGAGTTGACATAGCCTACATGGCTATAAAGCACTTTCTAACTAAGTTAACAGGAGAGCTTTCGCTGCTGCTGGATTTCATTTTCCTGTATGTTAACATAAATCAAAACTTAAGCCACAAACCAATGCCTTAAGCCCTTTTACGTTACGGTTTTTGAGATCTAATATACTCGGTCCACTATATCTAATTCTTAATCGAAATAAAATCTTAGAACACTCAAGCAAGTGGAAAAAGGGCTTCTGAAAGGTTAATGTCCGAGGACATAGTCAAAGAATAGGAATCGAATGCAAAGTCACTTCATGCTTATCCGGTTTTAGCAGCAAATCCTTACTCCGAAGATGTCATAATCGGAAAAAGAGGGTATCCAAATCCAAGTTATGAACAAGGAAGTGGATAGAGAGGAATCCCCAGATCAAATAGAAGCCTGCATAACCAAACCACTTCACTAGTGACTGCAAACATAGCCCAGTATTCTGCCTCTGCACTGGATTTGGTGCCAGTTCCCTGCTTTTTGCTCTTCCAGGAAAAAAGATTATATCTCAAAGGAAGAAAAAAACTCCTGTGGTGAAGCGGCGATCAATAGGGCAGCCTGCCTCTAGGAGTAGGGGCTGAAAAACGACGTATATAGTTTTATCTGCTTTATCTAGCGCGCCGCACGAAGAAGCTGCCTCCGCTTGTCCTTTATCGGTCAAAACTCAATCAAGCCAGAAGCCTGTTTGCAGTCAAAGAAGCTCTACGTTTCCCCCAGCCAACTACATCAGTTTGTGAGATTCTGATCGGGTCGATACGAAAGAGGCTATCACTAAACATAGCAAAATTTTTGATGGAATAAAAGATTGAAAACACAAGGGAGAGCACTCATAACAAGTTCATATTCTGGTTCCATATCACCATCTAAATAGGGAAATCAGAATCAGGTACCTCCGGGCACTCGAAGACAACAGACAAGTTTTTCTTAATGGGATCCCCCTTCCTCAGAACTATGAGTTTCTTCGGAGACAAGAAAAAATGTCGTCTTAACACAGCGGTTTTGAATGTCGTTTAATCGTTCCTGCTCAAAAGGAATTCTATTAACTCACGATTTGTCGATCTCAAGTCAAGAGCAAGTAGCAGTAGTTCTAGTGAGTGCATATTGGTTGGATTGATGTTCATTCGCTCTGCTGGCGTAGCGGCATACCGAAAAGACATTTTCAGGCAAAGCATGATTTTCGATCTTGTACTCAGGTACACTGAAAACCAACCCCCCAGCCCAAGTTCACCCTCCTATGCTATGATACTTGGACTAGGTCTTGCAGAGCCTCTGGCTATTTACTTTATAATTGCACGGGGGCACGCACTAACAAAAAAAAAAGAGTTAGATTCTAATCTATCCATATATTCATTCAGATGGCATGGCTAAGTAGGGAATATGAGGTAATAAAGGGAATCCCCCCATAGTAGGAGTACAAGCAATCCCCAGCTAGGTAAAGGGCTAGGCTAACACTAAGAGATGGATTGATCCTATAAAAAATTCTTTCCGAGGTTAATGAAAGCTTAACTTAAACGAAGTATGCCCGAGAACAGGAGCAGGGGGATCTAGACTCAAAAGGTAAAAGCTGGGGAAAGAGGGCTTTTTAAACGTGAGACAATAATTCCTTCGGAACCTGACTCTTAATCAATAAAACCTTGTCTAAAGTTTCTTCAACAAAAACAGAAAAGTTGTATTCTGCGCGGATGGATGAAATAAAAGGTACACCCGCCGCATCAAGACCGCGAAACCAATCCATGGATAAAGAAGTAACATCATGGCTAATCCGGTGCTGGCCTTTTCGAGATAGATAGATACCGAAGTGCCAGTGCCATAGGGGTTTATGCAGCAGGAAGGAGCCGTCGAAATACACAGGGGACAGAGTACGAGATCCATAGTGAAAAAAAGGCCTCATTACTTGACTTGCTGGGTTCAAGGTTCGTCATTCAGACAAGACGGACAGGGTCGCCATTATAAACTTTAATAAAGCAGGTAATAATGAAGAAAAAGCTTACACCGGCCATATGGAGGATGTCTTAGCCGAATTAAACTATGTGAAAGAGTCTAAGCCCGGCAAGACAAAGCAGACCCAAAATCAGAAGGAAGTCGAGCTGTAGTTCGAACTACAGTATTTCTTCTTCTATTTAGGTAATTAGAAATATCGTATAGAAATAGAATCTTACGCCCAAAACCTCCCATGTCTTTCTTGGTTGGACCAACCCAACAGTTATTTTGAAAAGTCTTTCTTCATTGCTTAAAGAAAGCGGATCCCTTTTACTTAAAATAGAAATGTGTGGATTTTGGGAATGGATAAAAAGGTTTTTGGGAATTCAAGGAAAGAATACAAATAGCCCTAACGGCGGTGGAGGCCCTACAAATAGCCCTAACGGCGGTGGAGGAAAAAAGGCTCCAATAAGGACGCCAACTCCTTACCCCGACAGAGGGGCTAAGGCTTATCCTCCAGTTCCAGAATAATAGGGGATCTCATTCTCATTTTATTTTGACTTCTCATTCCGATTGTTCTAGACGACGACTTCCTCATAATTCAAATTTCTATTGCTCCTTGTGATGAATAACCATTCATACCATTCTACTAGTTTCATTTGCTGATTTGGTTTTGAACTTTATTATTGAACTAAGTCGAAATCCTTAGCCTTCCCCTTGTTTGGATTCTTGCGGTTTGGCGAGTTTGTCGGCTTCGTCCGGCGACTCAGTCAAATCCCTTTGGTATTTCTGCTGACAATTACCAAGAGAGGGTTATAGAGTCTATGTCTGAGACCATGCAAGAACAGATAGCGGGAACCCAGTTACATCCTTTATTGAGAAATGCGTCTATTGTACTGCCCCAGGGAAAGACAGAACATGATATACTTTCTTATATGCTCGCTGGAGTGGACCACAAAAGAATATCTATCATATATTTCTAATAGTTTGGCCAGTTCGGAAAGCCCTTTTTTCTATCAAGCGATAGAAATAGTTCAAAACTCTTTTTATTGAAGATAGGGTAGGGGGTTCTCTTAAGAATAAAGAAGACGAATAGAATCTAATTCATGTTCATGTCTTAAAGCTGAAAACGTGCTCTTATTACTAACGTAACTCAGTGAGTGTTTTCTAAGGGAAGAAGAAAATGAAATACGAACAACCGCGCTGGTCGTAATAGATCGACTTGAATGCGTCTTCTTGCTCCAGCATTCAAGTTCCATTTCGGGGAAGGACGACGTACCATGAGACTTTCTGTTTTGTCGAGCCCTGCTTTGGTCTCTGCTTTGATGGTTGCACGTGCAAAAAATCCGGTACATTCCGTTTTGTTTCCCATCCTAGTCTTTCGCAACACTTCAGGTTTACTTCTTTTGTTAGGTCTCGACTTCTCCGCTATGATCTTCCCAGTAGTTCATATAGGAGCTATAGCCGTTTCATTCCTATTCGTTGTTATGATGTTCCATATTCAAATAGCGGAGATTCACGAAGAAGTATTGCGCTATTTACCAGTTAGTGGTATTATTGGACTGATCTTTTGGTGGGAAATGTTATTAATTTTAGATAATGAAACCATTCCATTACTACCAACCCAAAGAAATACGACCTCTCTGAGATATTATATTATGCCGGAAAGGTACGAAGTTGGACTAATTTGGAAACATTGGGCAATTTACTTTATACCTACTATTCCGTCTGGTTTTTGGTTCCTAGTCTGATTTTATTAGTAGCCATGATTGGGGCTATAGTACTGACTATGCATAGGACTACTAAGGTGAAGAGACAGGATGTATTCCGACGAAATGCTATTGATTTTAGGAGGACTATAATGAGGAGGACGACAGACCCACTCACGAGATAATAAAGGGAAAAGGGCAAGTCCCCCGGAGATATTGGTTCGAATCCAATTCGTGAGATGGCAGTGATCTTTAGCTGGTCATGGCCATAATGTGCTGTTTTTTCTTCGGATTCCTTGGAATTAGCCCCAGGAAAGGTCGTTTTTAAATAGTTCCAAAGCGTGCTTCCGTTTCTTGTTCTTCGAGCTCAACTGGTCATGCTTCTTTCTCAGTTGCGCGATTCCTAACTGTTAGATCCTAGATCAGAGGATGTAGGTGAGTCTGATTGTTCTGACTTCTACTCTTGTAAGTTGCCTTAAGGCAACTTACAGTTCCAGCCCAATAGGGGAACTTTCCGGTGAGGAGGATCCCATTTATAAGAAGGAAGAAAAACCTACGTATCCTTTCGCCGGGTCAAAGATCAGTCCAGATCAGCTCTCGGAAGTCATCTCCTCTGCAGCTAGGTCAGTTCGGGCTACGACCCTTCGAGCAGGGCAGTTCATGAGCTGCTATCTCCGACCGGTCTTCTTTTGCTCTGCTGTTCCTCCAACCTGTACTAAAGCCAAGGCTTCTCGAAGTCAAGTACATCAAAGGTAGGGGAGGTCATCTCAGGATGGACTCAATATCCATTATCTTGCCACTCACTTCCCTTTCTCCAAATCTTTCGTTTCAAGCATCAAATTTCGCTGTTAGACTATGTCTATGGCAAAGCAGAGGAAGAAGAAAGCTATGAGGCTAATGCCTCCCCAGCCCATCAGCAGTATTTGCCTCTTGAGGGTATCCTAAGATAGAGCTCGACTGATAAGGAGAGGGTATCCTAAGATAGAGCTCGAGCGAATATATTATGCGAGAGGGTATCG
>JBBMJZ010129155.1:0-21645 GCA_037833815.1 Zingiber zerumbet | reverse complement strand
ACGGTGGAAGTTTCCACTGTCACGTCAAAGATATGCTCGGACGGTTGTGGAATAGCGTCAAGCGTGCTTTTCCGACACATCCATTTTGAGGTATGCTTGGGGAAGCGTTCACGCATCGAGAAGCGTGCACGTGCCTCCCCGGGGTCCTATATAAGGACCCCCAGACTCTGACGGAGATATGCATTCTCATCTACTATAGCTGCTTGCCTCGTTACTCTGCTTCAGTTTCTTCTCGCCTGATTTGAGCGTCGAAGGGTCGTCGCCGGGAACCCCCTTCCCGGCTCGGCTTTGCTACAGGTCCGTCGGAGGTTCACATCATCTCAGAGTCTACGCGGAGCTAGCAGAGAGCGTCATGCCTCCAGCTTTCATCGACTCATCGTTTGAACAGGATCAACCATCATTCTCTTCGGACGATATAAAATGCCAAGATGCACAAGCAAATTAAAAGAAGAATTAATGATCAAAAATGATACTTTATGAAAAAAAACTTCTTTGAGTTATGATTTTGATCTTAAATATTTAAGAGAAGAAAAATCATAATTGGCCGGAGGCATCAGTCTATGCCAAGCTATTTATGCTTTATGCAATATTGTGTAGCTCCATATTGATAATGTTTATTAAGCCACTTGAATATCTCGATCGGACCACTTTATCTGAGCTAGACTAAATGTTCATATTTAGAAAGGTACGTAATTGCTTCGTATAGGCTAAAAATCAAACGTTGATCCATGCATTGAAATTAATTTTTTGAATTAATATATATGCTTTGAAAGCAACCATTTACTATAATAAATGTACAAATCAACTATTGTTACAATAAGCATCTTATACGCAACTCAAATATATTAATAATTTGCTTCAATATCACAAGTAAAATAAAGAGTAAAAACGGAGGGGAGGATAGGAAAAAAAAAAAAACTAAAGTTGACATGGCTCAATGCCATTGGCTACGTATGCCAACCCTAGATTATAGAGAGGTAGCTAGGGTTGCGATAATTACTCGCATTAATTAAATAGTATTATGCGGTTAAAGAATAACGATGACGTAGTAATGGTTGGATTGGTCCTCCTTCACCTTGTCGTCTTGCATGGCATGCATGCGGCGAGGCATGTGGCATCGTGGACTTTAATGGAGGCACATGCATGGACTGGGCCCACTTCAGTGAGTGAAGGTGGTCCCCTACGTTCCATGTAGGATCAGATTTAGCCCATTGTAGGTAGCCAGCCGCCTTCATCTTAAATATGCCTAACCAACACGACGATGACCATGTAAAAATGTAAAAAAAGAAAAAAAAATGTTTATTAATTTATCTTGAAGCTTGATGAGTAATCGAAAATGACGAGAAGGTTTTGCCGGTTCAACATTGTATATCTAACGAGCAAGGCACTGAGAATAGATCGTTTGGTTGAAAAATCTAACTAAAGTCAACCTACCCAAGCGAATCTAAGCCACAGCCGTGTTGGTTACTTGATTTAATTTCAACTTGACAAATCAAAAGTTCTATGCTAATTTAGTCGTACGTCAAAAAGTTGCTTTATCCTTGACAAACAAAATAAACATTTTAAAATAAATAAGCTAGCTTTTTTTGAATATATATAGATGAACACGTAGAAACAATGTCTGGCCTTTTATCAAATTGCACCATTAGATGACAAGTATTTTAATGCTTCATCTTTGACCGATAATTATTGATTAATAATATGAGCAAACACAAACTCAATGCACTTAATTAGAAGGCTTTTATCTTGTTAATTTGGCACTAACTATATATACTGTATTAACACATTACTCAACAAAAACAACTTCAACAATTCATCAGTACATACGTTATGAAACTATAGATTAGGAACTGACCAAGAAAACCTGATAAACAAAAGTTTGCTTGAATCAGTACTGTTTTAATACTGATCTGCAAAAGCTCCAATTAAATTTATGATGCTTTCTACTATTTTCAAAAGGATATCCTCATCATAGGCATTTCACAGACAATCGACTGTCGACAAGAGAAGTTACCCTGTAGATTCAAAAACAACTCAAACTCTACAAATGTGATAAATGGAGTTTGTGAGCTTAGATCGAAACGAACAAAAATAATAATAAAGAAAGATACCACAAATTGAATTCTCTTTATACCAAACTTCATCGTTATGTAGCTGTAGACTTCTGTGAGCTTGATTAAATGATGGGACAGCGGGACGTGGTCCCATTCAAAATCCAAAGTGAATAGCTACAAAAATTGTAAAAAAAAAATCAATTCTACTTGGTGAATAATAAGCAAATACTGCAACAAGCAAGTTTTATTTTACCTTGGTAATCTTGAAACAAAAAAATGGCATCTGGTAGTTTCTTCCGATCACGAGCCAAAGATTACCTCAACTGCCAAAGCATAGGAGAGATCAGAAATATTTTGTTTTCTTGCGAAATTCGGAAAAACTTGGGAGATGCTACGATGCTTTCTACTATTTAAAGCAACCCAGAAGGCCGTTTATGTACTTGTCTTCCAGGATTAGAAAAGTGATTGTAGTTTATCTTCCAAGAGAGAGAGAGAGAGAGAGAGATATGAGAAGCATCTCCTGTTCCGAGCAATTCGGTAGGCACATAGATGTTGAGAGGAAACCAAATGACCAAGAAGAAGCTCATCTTTCTGGTGCATACATTCGCAGTCTTGTCAAAAGACTCAGCTATTCGAGGTCTAGAGGTCCAGCAAAAATGGAGCTTGAGGATGGCACAGACATAAATCTCCTCAATAAGTCACAAAAACAGCAACATGAAGAACAACCGCAAAAACTACAGGCAGGATCACCGAAGTCACTACCGCCGAAGAAACAAGTGAGAAGAAGACTCCACACGACTAGGCCTTACCAGGAAAGATTGTTCAATATGGCAGAAGCAAGAAGAGAGATTGTAGCTGCCCTCAAATTGCATAGAGCTTCCATGAAGCAAGCCAATGAACTCCAAAGCATGGCGACGGCATCGACTTTGCAAGGAACATCCCATGAGCTGGTGGCGGATTCTATAAGAAACTCCATAGACCATCATTCCGACCACAACTTAACTAACTACTTTCATCCTTCTCAATTCGCACCCATCGACTTTTCTTCCCCCTTCTCTTGGACTTATCCACCCATTGCACCTGTATCAATCTTTGATCAACTCAACTTCCAATTGCCCGATCAGCCATTAGGCCTCAATCTCAATCTCCAAAGTTTCCAAAATATTGATACATCCATTTATCACAACATTCATGATCAAAATCCTGTTGAGCCATCATCATCGACATCATCATCATCACAAGCTTTGTTGTCATCTTATTCAAACTCTACTTCTAATGCAATGTCAGGCATCCAAGGGCCAGCCAGTTCTCAGCAACCGTCACAAGTTGCATTCGATCCTTCATCAGTCTCACTGCACCAGGCAATGGATGATGAGGAGATGGCTGAAATTCAATCTATTGGAGAACAACATGATATAGAATGGAATGATAAAATGAACTTGGCAACATCAGCATGGTGGAGTAAGTTCTTGAAGAACATGGAAAGTGGTGTGGGTGAGGGTCATGGTGGAGCCAATGGAGATTGGATCTATGCCTTTGATGAGGCCTTAGACATGCCATATTGGTTAAATGACAGTGTTGGAGAGAATGCAAAGGAGAATTCCTTATTTCAACAACACTTGGATGACTATTTCCATGTTGATGATTACCTGCAAGATGCTACTCTGGAAAGGTAAGTGAACTAATTTTTAATTCCAAAGATCTATCTGAATCAGCTTTGATCAACTATAAATTAGAACTGACCGCACAGTTTACCTAGTTTATTTAAGGGTTTCCTGATCTGATAAGAGACTAACATCAAAATTTCACAAGAGAAGAATTGTGGACCAGCCCCAAAATCTTAAGAGCTTAATTTAATTCACACATAGTATCATCATCATTGTTGTAAATTAGGATAATCATTTCTTCTACTCGAGTTTAGTGAACTGAACAGTTTTGCTTATAGTTTACCGGTTTTCTTTTGCAGCTTGGATACTGGAGAAGTTGAATATGGAGGAGAATGATTAAAATAGCAAGAAAGACCATTTTTGACAAACAGCATCTCATCACAGCTCCAACAAATTGATTTGGACTTGGAGATGGAAATATATGAAACTTAAATTTTGGGAGAAATCATGTATCAAATAAGCTGGTTTTCTATAATATAAAATGGCAAGCTAGCTCAAGCCATGTAGAATGTAACTGGGAAGAATTTCATGTTTTAATCGAAACCAAAATTTTGTTTTATACTCATGATTTATGGTTGAGTGAAGGACTTGTAACTAGTAAACAAAAAAATAGGTGATACAATATGCCAAAACATTAAAAGAAAAAAAAAAGACATTTTAGACGATACCAAGGCCTTCAGAAAATGGTTGAAAGATCCATGAAATTGACATAAACAGTTGAGACATTACTGAGTAAAAGTTAATGTGTGGCAGATAACTCAACTATCCCTTTTACGATTCATTGTAATTCAGAAAAATATACGGGAATGTATTGTTGATCTTCCATTCAAATGGTTCAAATTGAATCACACTCGAACCTAGATTGATTATCTACCCAAAAGTCAAGGTATGCACTACTTTCAGATTCTACAAGAATTTATGACCAAAGAAGATCTTTTCTTTCATCAAAATATCCCCAATGGTTTGTGCTTGCTTTCCTTGCTGAGGTTGCTGCTCAAAATATGTATAACAACACATTTGGTCCATTTGAATGCCTATGACTTGACTTAAATTTAACTGGTTTTCTAAATCATCCTGAAACACCTTAGTCTTGACTTTGCTTTTGAATGTGCAAGCTAAATACCAATTTCATTGGCTTCTTAAGTTTTATGGGATTCCTTCAGAGAAAGAAGTTTGAGTTGTCCTCTCCTACAAAATTTAGCAAGTCGCCAATTAACTTAAAATTTTCAAAAATATATATTTTTTTTTAAAAAATAATCATCTTCGTACATTGTCAACTTATGTGGTGATTTGGGCATATTTTGAATCTTTCTGAACCTTTTTGTGATATAACAAAAAAAAAAACCATAATCATCATTTGTCTTATGGAAAAACCGACTCATAGCCATCTTTTCACTGGTGGTCAAGCATGATATTTTTCCATGCTACAGATATGACTATGTAATCAACTTTTCCAACCAGCTTAAGCTAATTGGAATATATCATACATTTAGGATATATTATTTCATCATTAGAAGTTGGATTAGAGATAATTTTCCAAGTTAAAATCAAAGTGAAGTGTATGTGAAGATGAAATGATGCACCATCAAACAGAGAAATAACAAATTTGGTAAGCAGACTATGGTTGCAAGATTTATAATGTAACGTCTCCTACGGAACATATGGTTATATTTCTACTCTCAAACCTCAAAACAATACCTATTAGTTGTGACAAGATATGGTGTCTCAGTGATGTTGTCAGGTGTTTCGCCATTCAGGCAACCAAACAATTTTACATCTGCAAATCCTTGTCATGGGACCAACCTACATAGGACCTAGCACTGGCAAATAAAAAAACTCCTCCAATGCCCCCGACAGTATTTCAATTTCTTTTGTGATCATTCTTTACTACTAGATCATATAATCCAACCTTTGCAATCCAAAAAAATGAGATTTAATAACAGAAGCAACAAATCTAGTAGGAGGTTTTCTTTGGCATCTGTAGATTCAATGCATATTCAACAGCCTGGTAGTAGAGGATATAAAAGTATACAGAGATAGAAGAGTTAGCTACTGCTGTAAACTTTAGACGCCAAACACTTCTAAATTTTCAAAGGAAGAGCTCAAATACAAGGTTGGAAATTGGGGTCAAATGATCCAGCAAATGGAATCAATAATAATGCATTTAGAAAATTGTAGAAAAGCACAAGTTTAGCCGTAATAGTGCCTATTAGAAACGTCCAAATGCTGAGTGGTCCACAACCTACGGCTAGTGTGTCATGCCTACTTAAATTGAACCTACACCACATCACATTGTCACCCCATGTTACCCACTGTTGAAATGGAAGACAACATGAATGTGAAGCAACTACTACTTTTTCTGAACAAATTCACTAGATCTTCAACTAAGCTAGTTCACATTGCCTTGTAATTTTAATTTCATATATTACATGATAACAATAGGATGAGGTGTTGTGGACATATTCAAGGGCAATCAAGAGGTTCCATGGATAGCAAACTTGAATTAATAGAGTGAAATATGTAGGGGTGGAAGAAGATCAAAGAAAACATTAGTTATTGTATTTAGTTCACTGAAAGATAAGATTCACCTAATTGATCCGAATATTTGGACAAATATGACTTGACGATAATGCCATGATACCATCCACTTAAAAGGTTTTGATCTACCTTTTCAAACATTTTTGCAAAACTACATATCATAAAGTACAAATTATTTAAGAAATACCACCTAATAATTTTGATCTGATTAATTAGTCTGACAATAATGTTATTTTTAGAAATCTCAAGAGTTTATTAGAATAAAGCTTGCCTTCCTAGGATAGCAGAAAATATAACCTAGATAGCTAGATATGTATGGGATTTCAGAAAATGAAAAACAAGGTACATGAAAGATTATATTGGCGTAACTCCAGCAGATATATAATCTGAATGCTAAAATTGAAACCTAAGGGGTAGAGAAAAACAACAAAAACTCTAGTTAACAAAGATCGAAAACAATTCAAGAAATGCAACCTGAGTATGATGGTGTTTGACCAGGTACATGCATAGCTAGATTTCATTAACATAATAATTTAGGACCAACAGTTGCAAGGATATGATGCTACTGTGATGTAGTATCAAAAAGTGACAAATGCAATCACCGGGGTAATTTAATCAAGAGCATTTAACATATAATTTACCTCACAAATTCCTTTTATGATGATTTACCGTCGTTGTTTCTAACTATGATGATTAAAATCATTGCCCGAATACGTCACCGAATTCACAAGACAAAATCATCAAAGTTATGATTCCTAAAACAACAGAACCTTACCAATTTACACAAACCAATCTCAAAGCAAGAATTTATCATGTTCATTTTAACAAACACATGGAACCCCCTAGTTACCAAAAAATACGTCATAAGACATAATAGATGAAACTCTAGTTACCAACAAATTGTTAGATTCTTATATTGCTTTTGCTATACGCAATCTTCAAATTGTGGACTTTTTCAACATCCCTATGATAAACATTTACCCAATGAAAAGAAAATCTCGCAGAGGGCCAAGCGCACGGCATTGAAAGAGGAATATTCTCTTGTGAGAAGATGATAACAAAAGTAAAGGTAGCATGGCCCTGACTTCTGAAATAAACGGAGATAATAACAAAGTAAAAGTGGTGGCATGGCCTTACCTCTAAGATATCTGTTCCCACCAATCCTTTCCTCTCCAGTCCTGCGAATATGAAGAGGAGCAGAAGACAACTGGAGCATTCTCTCTGCCTCCATTCACCTCCCTCTTCTCACCTTTTCTATCCCATTCCCATAATGGCCAATGTCAAAACAAAGGTGTGATTTTATATACACACACTATTCGGCAATCGAATGAATGAAATGGTGCCAAGATTCATGTGAACACCGGTGGTTTATGAAAAATTTCAATTCATTCATCAGTCTATAAACATTATCTATTTCAATTTCATTCTTACAAAAATGTATTTTATATTTTTTATTGATTCAGGAACATGAATCAAACACTGGATTGTTGTAGAGATCAACCTACTAAGGACAGACGGCATTAATGTTATGGAATTGAATGAGTCAAGTGGCAGCATGGGCTGCAGCCTATTGTGCAAATTATTAAGCCTCGCATTAGCATAGCAGAGCCACAGAGGTGGTCATTCTGTTCATCCTGGTCGAATGAGTTAGGCAAACTGGTGAGGATAACGTAGGCATAGAGATGACGATCATTTATGATAGATTGATTGGGTCGGCTCTGGTCTAGTCTACGACCAGCTACTGTAGTAGCCATTTCCTTGTGACCAGGCTAATAACGGGCGGTCACGGGTGGGGCAGGGAAGATTTTTAGATTATGGTGTGAATAAAAATAAGGATTAAATTAGGATTATAGTATAAATATTATTTAGGAACTTGTAAATATTTTATTTTTATTTTTTTAGTTAATTATAAAATACAACTTCAGATTTTTCGTTAAAATGGCCCGACAATGTAAGTCGAGTTTGACATAAAATTGAGTCGGGCTCAAAATATGGTGGGCCATGCTTGGGCCCTCTTAAAGGGACTATTCAGGCCTGGAGTTTCATTCTCCTTCGTTAGGAATTTGTTGTTTAGAGATTCTCTTATCTAAGTTGATGGCAAGAGAGAGAGAGAGAGAATTTGTTCCTGTTCCTTGATTTTCTGAAAATATCTGATTGTGTTTTGATATTGGAATCGTATTCAGGCAGAATGAGTTTAATTAAGAAACATGAGTAATTATTGGATAACTAGAGATGAGTCCAATTTCTTAACTAGAATGGCATTGCTCAGATACAATTAATTAACAAGACAAAGCTGGAGGATCAAAGATAGGATATGACAGTGAAGGGCGGAAACACTGAACACACTTGCGGTCATCAGAAATCAACCATCTGCTCTGCAACGTGAAGAAACTAAAGTTAAAACAGTAAAAACAAATGGATACTGGTCAGATATTTGGAGCCATATGCAAATACCTTTGTAACACTGGGAAGCAAGCATTGGCATGCCATGATTTGCCACGGGAAGGGAAATAGACAGTCGTGTCTTCGAGTCCATATTCATGCTCATCCAGGGATCTTCGTTCTTGGGAGGTTTCTCGTCGAGAAAACAGTGGAATGGCCTTGGTTGTTCCTCCTCCAACTTAGCAGGGCTATCTGTCCTACGATCAGTACACGACAGAAAGTATTGTTTTTCCATCTCTTCCTCAGGAACAAGAATTCTGGAGAGGGAATCCGTGTTTTGATTGCTGCTCCGAATCTGTGCTCTGCATGAGAGGAATGGATATTCATGTAAATAATACAATCAACAAACACAGCAATACTTAGAGAATGATAGATGTAGAGTTTATTATAGCTGCGATGCGATTACCTGAAATTATCAGTCGAGAGGGGCAGAGAGTCCAAGCTCAAATTGGTGGAATCCTTATGGCGCGAGTAACCCTCGGCAGGAGGCCTTGCAGAGGAGGAACATGAGAAGGGAAATGCTGACCGTGAGAGAGATGGGGAGAAGTTTGATGAACAGTGGGAGGAGACTGGGCTGGTAGCCAAAGACAATTCCACAGGCTTTCTTGAACGGTTTTTACCCCTGTGCATGTGTCTCTCACAATACTTGGAATCAGGATAGGCCTCCTTGGAGCATCTCCACTTTTTCCCATCTGTTCTCCTGCACCTCCCAGGCTCTGCATCCATTGCTCTTCTTGCACCGGTACCCATCTGATACGCTCCCCATCCAACTGAATGCCGACATAAAAACGGGCAACGTAAATTGTGTTGCAAATACAACATCATCTAAGGAACTTGAACTCGCAGGGCTTACTTGCAGGAGGAATTGGGAGGAAGGGGAGAGTTTGAGGATCAACGAAGAGTCTTCTCCTGATGCAAAGAACGAGATCAGAGGGTACGGGTATACCTGATGCCATGTACCTGAAGACAAGGGCTTGGAGCTCCAATTCTTGCCATTGGGATAGTGTGAACGGATATCTACTTCCCCCTCCTCCCATCATCATGATCCTCTTCTCAGTGAGTGGCTTTCGCAGAAGAAACACAGCTACAGGTTCAACTAGGTTGAGATGTTAACCGCAGAAGCAGCAAGGAGAAGGGAAGGCAAGAGTAATGGTGGATAGGAAGTCGATGCTCTAAAGAATAGAGAGTGACCGACACATGACAGAAGCAGCAGCGACTTGTGAACTTCCTGCAATGATAATTTCGCTTTGTTTTCTTATGTGGATGCAAAAAAGAAGAAGCACGTTTTGTTTGCATAGGTCTTTTCAATCAATGAGGGAGTGGGGAATCATAAGAAGACTCAGCTGGGTCATTGCATGGGAGTTCAGCAGAGGTCATAGATCACAGAGAGTAGTATTTAGAGTAGCTTTACCTGTGTGTTCACATAACATTTAGGCTTAAAAATTAATGGCGTCAGTAGCTGTTCCTGCTACCTTGGTGCCAATGCTCTGCCTGTTCTTAATTTGACTGACGGCTGAGGAGTGCAGGCGAAGGCACAAGCACACAATTTGCAGCTCGTCTGCTGTCTTTTGGTCATTGCTGCTGCCTTTCGTTGTTATTGCTGTTGTTTTCTGACGCCCTGCCACCTACGCAGAAACCATTTGTAAAAAGGGAGGCTTTAAAGACTCATGCACATGGTAAAAACATTTGGGAAAAAATTTAAAAAGTGTTTCTTGTTTTTCGAAGGATAACGGTAATATGTTATCCTCTCATTCTAATGTGAGAGACTTCAAGCGTGCATCTTTTAAACCCATCAAATTTCATCATCTTATATATATATATACTCTTGACTAAACTTGTTGTATAGAGATTTTCACCTTAAATTTAGTGCTTAAAAGATTATTGAAGTTCACTTGTACTTTTGAAGTACCAACTGATTAAAAAAACAAAAAGATTATTTTGGTATAGGACTATTAAAGTTTACCAATACTTTCAAAATGAGCTCGTGGTCATGCCATGAGCAATTCACGGTGGCCACAAACTCAGCCATATCATGAGCAAACTCACGGACTAGCCAGATTGCATGGTCGCTAGCTCATGGCCGTGACTCGCAGTTCGTGGTAAAGAACTATCTTCCAATGTATAGGTGATTCATTGGTAAAGAACAAAAGTTTTAGACAGTTACTGAATCACACTACTGTAACTTTTCATGCAGGGGATTGTTGCTGAGCCTTAAATTTAAGGAGTCGTTTATCTTTTCCTATTTATGAAAGTTTTAAATTGCCCAATATGGGGATTAGCCAGATCTGTGTGAAGATGCAGAAGGTATCAGGAGACAGACACCCTGCAGAGATTTTTGGATAGTCATTAGCAATGACCCTTCTGGAACTTCCACAAAGTGTTCAAAGTTACAAATAATTAAGATTCAGTCAAGCACACTGCACATGCATATGTCAGAGGATTGCCTTCTGCAATCTCCAGTGCCATGCCTTTGATACATTAATGTAAGAGAATGCAAAATTCAAAGTATACGATGGTGGTCATGCAATGAGAAGATCCTTTCCTCTGACCTCAATCTCATGTTCAGACTGTAAATTGCATTACTCCAAAAGACCAAAAGGAAAGCATCCAGCAAGAGATGCTTGACCCGGCAACCATTTATAGGAAATTCTGAAAATGCACTGTTGGATTTGCAGGTACCCGACAACTACTAGGACTCTAAAAGTCTTGGCTAGACTATCAGACTATGCATTAGCTCAGCAGCATCGTCAGTAATTTTAAAAAATATATATATTTTTTCTTTTTAAGGTTGTCGAGATACAATGAACTCAAATCATTTGCAGGAAGACAGTAGACATGTAAGGAATTTTCATTAGGACATGCTTATTGTGCAGAAATGCTTTTTACAGAAGTTGTAATGGCTGCTTCTTCACGAATTTTCGTTGTCTTGCTTGATTTAGCACGAAACGCCTGTACACACAAAGTTTGAGTCACGCGTGATAAATTCATCCTCCACCGCTTCACCAAAGGTATGGGATGATGCAGGACTAGGCGCGCATTCAAATGATAACTAAAAACAAACTAGAACAAAACATTGTCTTCTTTCTAACTGAATGATAAAAAAACTAATACAATACAATGCAGAGCATCTTAGCATTATATGAGATCTTCAGGATCTACAAATATGCTAGCTAGAATACATAAAAAGTGTCACTAGACTCAATTTGCACCTCAAGCGATGATAATGACACAGTAAGTAAATTTGTATGCCCAGCTGAATTTGAGCTAAACAACAGGAGACTTTCAGATTGACGGTAACATTCCTATAAGTAGAGTAACTATCGACATTTCAAAGGAGGAGGAAGGGCCTCGAAGATAATAAGCGCAGCATCTATTAGGATGGGCGCGACTTTTTAATGCTGCATGTTGGGCATTTGTACTGCTTGATGTGCTCTGCTTTAGCTGGCGTGATCTTCACACACTTCCCGTGAAACCATGTCTCACAAATATCGCAGCAGATCCAAAATTCATCGGATGCGTAATTTTCCCCACAGGCCCCGCATAGGGTGTCTCCATGCTCATCCTCTTCTTCCTCATCAAGTTCATCATCCTCTTCCTTGAATTGTGCCTTTGGAAACTTCGCCTGGGATTCTGATACACGCTGCAGCAACAGTGCATGGAAAAACAAGTCTAATATGATTATAAAACAAAAGAAGCTCGAAGTTAATGATGATTCTCTTTCCAATGCAATGATTTTTGGAATGTGTGAAAATGTCTCATATACAAATCCAAGATGAGAAAACAGTCGTCTGCTAAAATCAAGAAACTCAGATTAGTTAAGGGAGGTGATTCAGTAAGCTAACCGTGCTAGAGTTCGAATTGGATTTGTTATTGCTATGGTTCGTTTCAGTTGGCCTGACCTTGTTCCTGCTACTCACAACTTCATATATGGAAGGGAGATCATTGATCATACCAAAGAGGCGCTTCCTGTATCCAAAATCACCACAAAATTATTAGAGATGCCACCCAGTATAACACATGCATCCAAGCTCCAGTAAATTGTTACTTGAAGTAAGTGAACAACTAGAATATAGTTAATCTAATCATAACTTGCTGAAAGAATGTCAATAGGACAAACATAGGAAACAGTAAAGGAGTGACCGAATCTCTCAAGTGAGCGAAGCAAGCCATGTGTGTGGAATGTCTTAATGCAGCATTTGTCAAAAGGTAAAGGATTTAAGTTGAACACTGTGTACACCGCTAGTCACCCCATTTTCTGGGCCAGTGCAAAATGGTTCAAAAATACTGGCAGCGGCAGGTGTCATTAAGGCATACCAAAACCTACATTCCTTGTTTGTGGTTTTAAAATTAGGGCTTACATAGGTAAATCAAGCAATGAGCAAGGCTGAAAGAAGTGCCCCAAAAGCTCACAGTTAAACCACTGCCTAGACCTAAGCATTTGAATACATGAACATTTCATGAAATTTGGATCTAGGCAAGCAGGTATAAAGAGATCTCTTGGGTTTCAGGTTCTAGAAACTTATAGAATGTAGAATGACCTAAGTATGACACCAAGCATGTTACACTTATACCTTTCAGGAAGGTAAGTATCCTAATAATCTTTCTAATGGCAGTTTGATCTAGTAATCACAACAGACAAAATGGATATCATCAAACATTGTTGGTCTGATGCAAGATGATTGCATGCTGGACAACTTATCCTTATGTCATACAATTGTCTCACTGGGAGAACAATTACCAGAATCATGAAAACTTACAAACATCTTCGTCACGACTCTTCTGAATAAACTAGACTACTGATCCTATAAACAAATTATCTAAAGAAGCTTCACACAAAAATAAATGTTGTCAAAAGAAGCATCCTTATGTTTCTAGGATGTCCGATTAAAGGCATTTCAATTGAATACGACTAGATATCCATCCAAACCATCTGATGTTTCTAAACTCAAAAAAGTAATTTGTTTGCCAATACTTTACTATAAGTAATATAAAAAAATTTAAAAGCTTTTATAGAACTTAGATGTTGACACCTTATGCTAAGTAATTTGGTCACTATTGAGAATAACTAGTCAACATGCCAAACTATTCATATACCAAGGTAGAAAAAAAATCAAGAAACTAATACACAAAATCCAAACAAAGCAAAGACATTATCAGTCAAGACCAGAATAACATTACATATGGACATGCAACCCATAATTAAGCACTTTGGTACAATTTGAAGCAAACAAAAGAGAGGAAATTGCACTAATGACGTCCATAATTAGTATTCAAAACCAACATTGTCACCACAAGAACTAAAGGTCATTTTTGTAGCTCATATAAGCAACAATGTCATGAACCAGATATGCAGGAATAAAGGAATTGACTTACACAGAAAAATCAATAAAAAAAGTTATTTTCATCCCACATTAGCAACAATGTTAAAAATTAGACAACTCTGAATGAAGGTACTGAACTCACATCAGGAAAATTCAATGAAATTTATTGTCAAAAAAGAAAGCCTATAGCAAAAATAGATACAGTAGTTATTCGAGCCAATTAAGAAAACACGATTAGAAAATTTTACTTCAGAAGAAACATAAAATAATCACCTTTGTAACTTATCAAATCCAAATCTAGCACCAAAGTAGAAAGCAACAGCAAGTAGCCAAGCATCACTGTGAACAGCGACTAACGAGAGCCAATCCTTTTCTTGCATTCCATCCCTGGCAAAGTTAATGCCTAGAGCCGGTTCAGGAAGTTCTGGAGGCACCTCTTCTGCAGGTAAATTAACTTCCCAGTGTTCGTTGGGAAATCCATAGAGACATAAATTTTCTTTCTCTGTAAATAAGATAAAATTGTTAAGCATGAGATGACAATTTATTAAAAGTATTTGTGGTCTCTTCCAGGTAAACAAAAAAGATGTTAAAAAGAAATAGTGTAACACAATACCATATTTTTCAAATCAGGAGATTATAACATCGATATGTTTCACATGTTTTCCATACATAGGTCAAGAAGAATGCATTCAAAGTCAGTCTTAGTGTCTGCATGTTCAGAGAAGAGTTGGCATATGGAAAATCATTCTAGTAATAATGACAGAACAAAAAACACGAAGTGGTTTGCAAATACATTTTTCCTCTTTTTTTTCACATGCTAGCTTCTTTTTTTTTTTTTTTTTGCATTGTTTATGCAAGCCTAAACCAACTATAATGAAAGAAGATCATTGCATTCTATTGTTTAGCATTGATTGTAAAATCCGGTCAAAATTTCAACCACCGTTAAGTTTTATCGATCTTATATTTCACCACTATCCTTCTTATCAATTGGGCCGGATGGATAATATCAAGGATGGACAAGAGCCAGTATATTTATAAAAAAGATGGATGAAGCTTATTCTATCTATCTTATTGTTTACTTGGATGCATGGATGGCTGGATATATACCAGTTTGTTCACTAGCAATTCAAATGATGTTTTCTTGGAGACGAAGTTATGATTATTTTGGTTCTGTTTTTTACAATTAATTGCATCCTCGTATAAATAAAGTTAATTCCTCTGTTACAAATATTTTGAAGTAAAGGTGATAATATTTCGCAACAAAAGCATCCTACAAATAGCCAACGAGGAAAAATGTGAAAACTACGTACTCGGAGAATTTAACAACAAAAAATCTACCAGTACCAGCACCAGCAAGCCACACAATAATCGATAAAAAAGGTTAGAGCAAATCCTCACCAGGGTCACACTGCTGGTAAAAATCCTCGACATCTACAACAAAAGAAACCTCGTCAACAATTCAATCTTCGGCGACAAAATAATAATAATAATAATAATAATAATAATAATAATAATAAATCGAATATCTTTAGTGCGCGAAAGATGAAAATAGCAATTAAAAGAAGATCTTTTTCTAGGTAGATATGAGAAGGTCAGTTTTTTTTTCTTTTTTTTTTTTTTTTTGTGTGGAAAGGAACGAGATGCAGACCGGTGGTGAGGGCCTTGATCATGGCAGCTCGCCGGCCCTTGAAGTCGCGGAAAACCTCCTCCACCGTCCGCGGATTGTACTGCGCCGCCGATCCACCATCCATTGCCTCCCCAAAAGCGAGCGCGCAAGCAAGAACAAGGAATCCAGGAGTTACGATACAAATATATAAAATTAGATTGCGACGAGCTTCACCCGGATCGAGCGAGCAGTGAAGTAGAACGACAGAATAATAAGAAAAAGGAGACGCTCTATTTTTTTATTTGGGGGAAAAATAGTAGATCCGTAGATCGAATTGGGAACTAGGGCAAAATACACGTCGGTACGAAGGTCTCCGAATGGAATGTCTACATTTATAAACCGCATCATTATGGGCCGGACGCGGCCCATTAAAGGAGGAGCCATGCCATATGCCCACAAATAATTTATGCATTTATAATAAATATTTCTAGACGAATTTTCTTTATAACGGAGGTTACGAGATATGATCAAATGAAATTGCAAAAAAAAAAAAAAAAAAAACTAGCATAATAAAATAAAAGTATTAAATTAGAATAGGATTACTATTTTAGCATAGTGCCTACTAAGTGATCGAGCCGAATCTACAATATATCCGTACTATTAGTGGACCAGGTAGCAGCTAGGATGCAGTGTACTTTTGTCTCCCTATTTAAATATCGTCGACACATTTCTTCCCCAGTAATTAATTAATTAATCATATTTCACCCTGATAATGATATTACCCTCCGACAGTTAAATATAACAAAAATATAAATTCGATTGTGTTTTATTCCGTTGTTTTTTTTTTCCTCTTATAAAGACTCGAGTAACAACAACGTTGACCCCATAAAAACAGATCAGCCATTAAAGGCGGGGAGCCAGGCACGTGTCATGGTGGAGGAGCACGTATCACGTATGCAGTTGCTCGCTGTGCATGCGGTCTCTGGCGAACACGTGACAAGCCGACGAAATCTATCTCGAAATCTATTAACCAAAGTCCCGTGAATCGTGATCTGCCAATTACGGCGTGGGATTTATCCTGGGATCCAATGGCTTTTTTACTCGTCGGGTCCGCTGAGCGTGGGCCTCGGAATTGGGCGGTGACGGCGGTCTTCACTGGGGGCATGAGTCGTCGCCCGCGCTCCATTTGGCTGCCTTTGGATCATACCACTGACGAATATAGCTCCAAATCAAAGGGGTAATCTGGTCAGGATAATTATGACATTGGAGGGCAATAATTTATTGGACGAAAGTAATGAAAAGCAAAGGAGAGGGCCGAGAGAGAGAGAGAGGAGAGGAGGAAGGGACGGCTACTGGTGGTGGTGTTGGTGTTTGGAAGTGGGGAGAGAGATTGATTATTATTTATATTTCTTACTGTTTTTAAGGATAAAGAAAGGTGGACAGTAAGGGGAGATGCTTTGCATATTTGGCAGGTTAAACCTTGGCAGCATATCTTTTAAATGTGAGGAGAGAGGAGAGGAGGGGAGAGGAGGATAACCAGGAAGGAGGAGGAGGAGGAGGAGAGGAAGGGGAAAGGCAAGGGGCTTTAAGATTTCCTCAAGGTTAGTCTCTGCAGTCAATGATCTGGTTATGATTTTAGTCTGTTTTCCCCCCTTTTAACTCCTTCGGTATATTTGCATGCATGCACTTGAGCTGTTGCCTCTTGCCTTAATCTTTCTTATTCTTGGGATCCCGTTGCTGATTTCGTTACTTCTTTTAAAGGTTTAGGTTTTGATTAAGAGCAAAATAAGTTTGATTCTTATTTTTTAGTTCTTACTGGATCGTGTGAAACTTGTTGGATTTCAAAGGTGCATGTCATTTAGTTGCGGGCCCTTTGGGAAATAGACGATGTTGGTGGCCCTTTCTTGGTCTTCTCACGGTGTTTGCTCTTTTTTTAGGTGTTGATCACTTCTTTTTTCCTTTTTTTTTTTGGAAAGAAAACAAACATGGGAATCATTGGTGAGTCGTTCATTACTTGGAATCGTGTTGTTCGGTTTCTGGTTTCTTTTCCATATGGGGAAACTGGAAATTTCATTTCCCAGACCGCTTGATGTATATGAGACTATTTATTTTCTGGAGAAATGTATTTGTTATGTATCATCCTTTTGCATTGATGCATCAGAATTTTGCATATTGACTTTTCTTATGTGGAAGAGGATTGCATAAATATGCATTTTTTTACCTGCATCAGACTATCTTAGATGCTTCAGATGTTAGGACATGTGGTTGTAATTGCCTTTTAGAGATCAAGACCCTACAACCTACTAATAGATCACTCGACCGAAGAATTGTGTGCAATAATCCCAGTTTCTGAGTAAGCCACACTTTTGCTTCTCTCAAAATCTCACTATGTTGGGGAAATACTGCATATAGAGAAGAGCGTGTTGTTTCATGAGAGAGTTTCATCTTCCATTTTATCTTACAACCATTGTGAAAGGAGCTGGTACTTGTCTCTCCATGTTCGTGAATATTGCTTGGATAAAAAATCGAAGTCGACCATAACAATTTCGGGGTTCATCATTAGATGATTTGATTTTTCTTGTTATGAAATTAAAATTTGATATAGATTTTAACAGGTAGTCAAAAAATGATATTAGCATTTCACAAATGTCTATACTTTCCACAATTTTCTAGAAACTGTTGCCAATAACTTGTGTTACTAAGAGGACAAATTTCTGATTTCAGGTAATCCTTCCTCTGACACTTTTGATAGTGTTATACGTTCCTTTATTATTAGTTGGCTGATCAGTAAGAAAGATTGCAGTTGTGCTCGGTCGAGCTCTGTGGAAATTGAGTTATGCATCATTATGCAAAGGCTTCAGAAATGCAAGTTGTTGGAAAGAAAGGTTCAGAGAATAATTCACTCTATTCAACATCTACTTTTGTGAACAATCCGGCCTGGTGGAATATGAGCAGTGCAAATATTCTGCAGTCCTCTTATTCCAAAGAATTGAATATGAATATGGACTACTTGGCAAAAGATGGTAACAGGGAAACACAATTGAGCCATACAATATCTGACCATGACTCTTCAACTCACTCCAGTGATCAATCCCATCGAGAAGTATCTGAAATGAGTGAAGACAATATTAATCAGCAATACATTGCTATACACTCTGGTACTATCGAACTTTACAAAACACATCTCAAGTTGTACTAGTTGTCTAAGACTAAATTCTTGTGCTTATTTTGTTAAACAACCACATCGTTCTATAGCCTATGCTTAATTAAATTTGAATTTTCTTGTTTATTTTGGCAAATTGATTTTTAGAGTAAGAGTGCATTTTCTCTATCAAATGCAATTGACTCTATCTGTACCAAAGATCCAAATGGCAAAGCTTATTCTAGTTTATGGTTGATTGCTTTTCTGTTGGGTTACTTTATGATCTTATTATCAATTCCTTCGGTAACGTTTCGTCTTGTTTCTCAATACATTTAGCTTGGACTGCATAGAGTGAGCAAATTGTTCCTGTGTATGAGAGCTGTTAGAAAAGTTGGGAGAAAGCTTATGATTAACTAGAAAATCAAACTGTTTCCACGGTATTGTCTCAGCATATATCTTTCTGGCATGATAAGTCATAAAATATATGCCACAAATCTTTGTTCCCTTATTGAACTTGATGCTTTTAAACATTGTTGTCACCAGTTTGGGGATAACATATCTGCTTCTATTTACTGTTCAAGATCATTCTATGTTCCATGTGACCATATGGCATTAATGTTTTCTTCTTGTAATTGCCTTCGACCTGTATGCTTTACTGCCATCTTCTAAACTGTATTCCTTAGGTACTGATAATCCATATAGCAAATCTGACAGTCCCACGAAACCAGTTTTATGTTTGGGGAATTCGGAAGTTTCATTTGCACCTCCGAAGATGAACTATGGCCAATCTTTAGTAAGTTACCTTCGATACTTAACAAGTGCATGGTAACTTTGTTTTTGATCTTTTGTTTCTATCATGCTTCTAAATTGAAATATTTGGTTATTTGGCTTTTCGACTTTAGGGCCACATGCAATATCCTTATGCTGACCCTTACTTGGGTGGCTTCCTTGCTGTTTGCGGACCACCAGCCATGGTAATTATACTAAGCAAACATCCTCCTTAAAAGATCGGTCGATGTCATTACAATTTGCTTAACCACTTTGAGTATTAAATTATTGTTTTGTTGGTTCACATTTATGAATGAAGCACATTAAGATTGATTTTCATTTTATTTGATCTCAAGATATTAAATTATCTGTGGTCCTCTATTGTGCTATTCCACCTGCAGATCCATCCACAAATGGCAGGAACATCTTCTGCTTCTCGCATGCCACTGCCTCTTCAACCTGCAGCTGAAGGACCTATTTATGTCAATGCAAAACAATACGCTGCGATTCTACGAAGAAGGCAACTCCGCGCAAGGTTGGAGGCTGAAAATAAACTCATAAAGAGTAGAAAGGTATGGTAATTGTTCCTGCAAAGCTATTAACATATTACCACTACCATGACATACCTTCTGTTCTATAATTTTACAGCCATACCTTCACGAATCTCGCCATCTCCACGCGATGAAGCGAGCAAGGGGTTCCGGTGGAAGATTTCTCAACACAAAGCAACTTGAGCAGCAGCAGCAACAACAACAACAGACCCAACTAACAACAATGTCAGTCTGCCAAGGTCTCTCTGATCCGGTGAGTGCCCACGCGAGAGCTGTTCCGACGAATGGAAGCAAGGGAGCTGAACGGAAACACTTCAGCTTCCCAACATCCAATTTTCACTCAAGTTTGGAGTGAGCATGGAAGCAAGGTGGAAGCACCATGATCGAACTTGGGGCATTGAGAAGATTGCATTGTGCTGTCTGTCATGGTGTTTCCCTGGCAATTCATCCTTGGCTTTTGGTAGTATCTTCGTTTCAAGTGTTTGATTTGACATTTCTAGTGAACATGAATAGGATTCGACTGCATGATACTGATAACTCTTGAGTCTTGTCTAAACAATATGGTGTAAAGTTCCGAGTCTGTCTGTTATGAATCTCGTTCTCGTTATCCCTTTATTCTAATATTTGAATGAATAATTTAAATTGAAAACCCATTAAATGTTGAAATTTTAAATAAAGACTCTTGTATAAAATATCATTTATCAAAAATTCAAATAAAAAAAAATCTGAGGTAGCTAAAAAAATGTTATAAATTAAATAAATACTCTAAAAATTTTATATACTTTTCACTTGTTTGGTAAATATTGAAACGTGGGGCGGTTATTTGTTTTATAGTTGACAGTGGACGATTCATCGGCTCCATATTCATAAGTCAACTTTTTATTAAAAAACAATTATTCATTAATTTGTTGAAACTGATATTTGAACCTAGATGTTAATTCATTCGTTAATTTATAAATTATTATTATTATTATTTTAATAATTTTTAATATTTAAACTATTTTTGGTGATACGGGATATTACGAGCAGACTCAAATATAACGAAGAGATTAAAGTCAAGGTGACGTAGCAGTCAAAGTCAAGAGGAGGTGACAACCAACATGTCACTCCCAACGAGATTTCACTCCTTACCCATTGCTAAGGCCTTCAATAGGAGGACGATCAGCCCAAGAGCCAGTCGGACTCGAGGGACCTAGTGTTTCACTCCTGTGCTAAGATACCTAGTATATATCTGGTCAGCCATAAGCCGGTCGGGTTTAATGTGTTGGTCATACAATAATGCCGGTCATACTTACATTCGGTCGGATCCGTGAATCTATCTTCCCATTTGCGGAGCACAGCCCTCAGTATATGGTTGCCAGGCCCTAAAGCTCGTCTATTGCAAAGATCGGTAGCTCCAGTTATTGCTAAAATACATAGAGTAAATCCGACCTGCCTTAATGTGCTAGTCGAGTATATGAGATATCGTTCCTCGTTGCTACAGTTTGATTCTCAACATATAGCCGATCGATCATGTACAACGTTAGTCGGCAGGAGCGGATCCAAGGCACCCCCCC
>JBBMJZ010129056.1:0-21651 GCA_037833815.1 Zingiber zerumbet | reverse complement strand
TTTAAATCGTAAAAAAATCCCTGATGTAGTTCTTGTTAAAACATACAATTTATATTGTTTTGTTGATATATAAGTTGGTCGACTAATTGAAGGTTTTGGTTACCTAGTTGTCATAATGTCTTTCAATTTTTAAGTATCTTTTTGTGTAATTATTTCAATATACATAAAGTTAAAGTTTTCTATTTCTTCACTTTTCTCTGGTTGTGGAGTAGAAGGTTTATAATCATTAAACCTAATTGTCAGGTCGTCATGTCTGTCTTTATACATAATTGACTCTGTAGGTTGAAGAGTTTGGTTTTGAGTTACGAGACTCATATTCTAGTCTAGTTCTGCTAGATTTTTTGACGAGAACTCTTTTGACTTTTGTAGTAAATACCTTTCGATGTAAGAGTTTCAATGATATTATTGATTTATATCTTAAAACTATTATTTATTCGTGTCATAGTTTTTCATAAGAAAATTATATTTGAAAATTATCTTAAAACTACCTCAATAAGTCCGATGATGACCTTTTCATCATCTGAAAATCTGGTGTGCATATAGAGCGAGGAATACTTTTGCTCTATGCTTTTCCTAGTTAATCCTCTAAAACTGAATACAATTAGTCCTAGATGAATATAATTATGTCTTCTTTGTAAAATTGTTCTTGCTGACTCTTCAATCATAAGGTTAAATCTTTCTTTTCTTCCATCATGAAGATGAAGAGATTATGTCCTATGATAGCTATAGAGTTAAGTACAAAAAGATAGCATCCCTTGGTTATATAGTCTTCTTAGATTAAGTGAGTTATATTGTTCATTGGAAAAGATCATTAAGTTCATGTCTACGTGTATAAAGTTTTTTAATTGATAAGTTGAGGTACTATTACGTCTTCTAGTTATGACATTATCTAACCAGGAGGTTGTGCTTGTTTTTGTTTATCATCTCACTGTTTATGAGGAGCCTGTAAAAGGTTCAGTTTGATTTCTTGTTAGACTCATTGAGACTGGGTGGTATAAGTTAAGAAATAATAAGTTTTGGGTTGTCGTCTAGGGATGATATTTCCTTTAGATAGTTTGCTTAAGTCTCTTGTTAGATTCTCTATACTTTCACTCCAATAAGTGGCCTTAGTTGTTTTCTAAATATATGTTTTGACTTGAAGTAGTTTATTTTTTAGTATAGTTAGTTTGTGGTGCAGTGATACTAGTAATGCTATTATAGTATTGTTTTGTTAGATTAAAACTTGATCTCCTTTCCTAGTAACTTCAAGTTTAGAATAGTCGTTATCTTTGATTTTTTTAAATTATGTAGAAAAGTCTAAGGCTTCTTCGTAATATGTATTTTTAAAATTTAGTTTATTTATTTCAACTTGATTTCCTCAAGTGTGGTATGGAGAAGTATTAGTTCTCCTTTTATCTACGTTTTATGTGAGGTAATTAGGTCTTTGATTTATAGTAAAATCATTTTAGATTGAAGTTCAAAATGTTTGCACTGAAGTTCAGAATTCTTAGGCTTATTTTCTTCAATAAGTCTCAAAAGGCTCAAGATTTCTTTCTTGGTAGAAATACTAAGTGGATTGAGTTGGCTGAATCTTCTATTTAGCAAATCTTGTGCGTCTTTTAAGAAGTCTATGTTTCTTCTTAAAACAATTATTATTTGTGATTGTTGAATTAAAGTAGTAGATACTTGTTCTAATGTATGTGTAATTAGTTTTTATTGAGAATATAAAGTAGTTCCCATACTAAGAAGTAGATCTTGTGATGGTGTCTAAGTGTGGATTATCAGTATGTAAGCAGTGATTATATGTCCTAGATCTAAAATAACAAATATATTTATGATGATTTAAAGTAATATTTTTTTTAGTTAGGGAATAGAAGACTAAATCTAAAAAGTACAGTTTTTGAAAGTCCTAAAAGTCTTTAGAATTATAAGTCATGCATTGTATTATAATCCGGAAGATCTCAAGGCTCTAATACCAATTATTTTAATATTTGTGGTAGAAGTTGAGTTGTTTCTAGAAATAGAAGTTGGGGTTCGGAGTTAAGTTGAGCTCTGATACTAATTATTTTAATGCTTCTTGTATAGTTGAGTAGGAAGAGGAGCCTTGATATAATGATAAATTTATTGTTTTGTGATCAAAAGATTACAGATTTGAATTCTGGAAGCAGCCTCTTGCAAAAAGTAAAGTAAGACTGCATACAATGAATCATTCCCTGGGACCCCGTATGGCGGGAGTTTCGTACACCAGGCTGTTTTTTTCTTGTAAAAGTTGAGTTGTTTATAGAAGTAGAAGTTGGGTTCGGAGTTAATTAATATATTGAGATTTTCAGTGTTTTTACCTGTGAACAATAATTGTAAAGTAGACAGTATAATAATTTTAGTTAAGATTCGTCTAAGTTTTTGTAGTTTTAGATAAAACTTATAACATCTAGTTTTAGATATACTAGAAGAGATTTGAGAGCTACAAGAGGCTTTAAACTACTATTGGTTTGTTCATTTTTATCTTGCATTTTCCTATGTTTGACTGATTGTTTGTGGTTTGTTTGGTAATAAATATGAGTATTAATTTTGCTCTTTTTTTTTTTTTGTATGATCCATGCTGATTGATTTCCATTACTGCCCCACAAAACTATTGCATGTTCATTCCTCACAACCTCATGTTGGCTAACTAAACTTCTTTTTCGGTAATCCAACAAGAAGTTGTATGTCCCAACAAGTTGAATTGGACGACTAAAATTAAACAGCACCCTCCATAAGATTTGTATTCGATAGAAATATTTTGTAGTTAAGGACACCTTTTTTTTAAAAAAAAAACACATAAATATATTTTATCTAAGTTCTCCTTTTATGTTTATTTCCTTGAAATTTGCATACTTAACTATCTCTGATGATAAGAATTAAATTTAATGTTTCTTATTTAAAGTTTCTTACAGGCTTAAAAGTGAGAGTAAATAAAGCATTCCAATATACAATGTTCATAAAGTTTACTATTTTAATTAGTCGCTTAGAAAAACATAATAATGGATATGCAAATCAATATTTCTATTGGGCTCATTTGGGTTGCAAATAAAAAATTGATTTAGATAATCTTTTTATGAATGTAAGATGTCCTAGATGCCTCGTTTCCTTCTTAGCTCACATTAAGGGGTTTCTATTTTATTTTTATCTGTCTATTTGTGCTAGTAGTTTGTGATTTGCATTGAGCTGCTTCGATTGGAGCTGTCATGCTTTCTTGGTTTCATAATTCTTCATAGATTGAAGTATATGGTCACTGGGACCTTTGGATTGGCTAGATTAGGAGCCTGCACAATTTTAAGGAAGGATTGATATCATTATTATTATTTTATTTTGGCAACTTTTTTTTTTTAACTCATTGAGATAGAATAATAGATTGGACGTTCTACTTGAAGAAATTTTCATAACCCTTGATAGATTGCTTCAGAAAAGCAGCTGTGCCTGTTTGAAATTGTCAATATCTTGTGTGCTTCTTGTGCATGGAAGGTTCAGTTTCGCCATGATGGAATCTAGAGCACTGTTGTTGATTTGTTTGTTGGTGATCCGTGGTGGCTAAAAAAGTTGGAGGCAAAGGTGTACGGAGTTGGAAGGTTAGTTTAGACTGGGGGTAGTCCATGTGGAGATAGATCATATATAATTCGGTGAACTGAATTTTTATGGGAATCCTAAGCTTATCTTGTGCCTACTTAGTTTTTCTTGTTGAAGGCTCCTTTTCCCTGCTACCCAACAAGGTGCTTGTGGTGACCTCTAAGATTGTTGGCATGGGAGGCAACACAAAGATTTATTACCTACCTACCACTTAATGGCTATCATAATTTATTAAAAATAAAAGTTTTTTTTAATCAAAACTTGTTACACAAGTTTAAAAATAAACATGATGCTTACACAAATGTCAAGAAAGTTACTTTTGGAAGGTTCATAAAAGAGGCTAACAAACTTATGTTATAATATTTGCCTTCTCCTAGATGCTCATTATGTTGGAGTATATGGTTTAGTCTGGATGCAGTGATAAATAGGGATCTATTAAGTATAGGTCGAAGGATAGAGATAACAATCGACGTGGATGTTAAAGCGAAAGAGATCAACGCCAGAGGGCTAATGAGCTCAACGAAAAGGTTTGAGCAGAGCTCTATTGCAGTAGCTAATCGGGCGTACAGCTTCCGACCGACAAAGGGTTGTTCCAAGCATAACGTCTGTATATCCAAGATCATGAGATGCTCGTCACCGAGTAGAGGACTGTTGGGACGACCGGAGCGTTGGTCCGGTCGGGTGATAACAAACTACTATACCCAACCACTCTAAGGAAAAACAACAGAGGCCTACCAATCAGCGGAGTCTCAGTCGATCGGTCACCCCGCTCGGCTGAAGGGTGAGATAATTAGCGTATCTCTCAATATCCTTTTGGGAGCTAGTGCCGCTGACATGCAACATGGTCAACAAAAGGATCGTATAATAGAAATTTCTATTATCTTGTCAATGATATGCATGTCCTGTTAAAGTATGGTGTCAGATGCACTTTCCTGACAAGTCCTTTCATAGGATAAATTGAAAAATGTGCCCACGACAAATTGGAGAGCATGCCCATGACCAATTAGAGAGCGTGCCCTGCCTCGAGGAGAGTGCACGTCGCCCACAGGACACTATATAAAGGGGGACCTTACACGGCGGAGGGACACAGTATTCACTATTCACGCCTGTATCTACTGTTGTCCTGTCTTTTCCTCTTTCTGGTGACTGACTTGAGCGTTGGAGGGTCAACACCAGAACCCCTTCCCTGTCTCGATACTAATATTTCTTATATTACCGAGTAGAGCGAAATCTATATCCAATTAATGCAACAACCACATTCTCAACTTACCATCTCACTAATTTTCGGACAAAATTAAGTCCCATGTTGGTTATCGAGTCTTTAAATATTTTGTTAGAGTAACCTGACGTCCTGTTCTGATTCTTGTTAAGCCATAAAACTATAAGTTTGGCTCTTTTTCAATAGCTTAATCTCTACGACTTGGTGATTGGTCCATCATATTTCAATTTGGCATCAAAGCACGAGTTATAAGTTGGCTTGGCTTCTCTTGGATCACGAGCTCTCTATTTGGATGGCTTATGCTAACATGCAACAACCTTTTTTCAATTAGATGAAATATCTTTCCTGGTTTAAAAAATATTGTATCATCCAAGTATTTTCTCCTCACTGACTCTTCAACATAATTGGGCTGAGAACAAAGCCATAGACAGTCAAATCGTTTTCCTTTTAGGAAGAAGCAGCCATTAGAAGAGCGACAGAGAAACAAATTCACAAAAAGAAAAACTCCATTAAAGCTGCTTCATTATCCTTCGGCACTGTAATGGTTTGCCGGATGCTCCTTGGAGTTTGTGCCCATAGATCACTGCTCATCTTGAACTGGTCATGTAGTCGAATGGTCACATCCTTCACCTCCTCTGGGATACTGCCAACTTTGGGATGCCAGTTGCCATGCTCTGTTACTTGGACTTCTTGGAATCAGTCATTATCAAGATTGTTTGGAGAGTTTATAGAAATACCTCTGATTTCTATCTTGTCTAAGCTTTTCACCAGGGATTCAATTCCAGTAAATCTGTGACAGTGTAGAATGATGGACATGGAATATTATGACAGGCATGGGGGAGCAAAACCTTGTGGTGGACCAGAGGAGAGGGAAAGAAAAAGGGACGTGAACCATGTGAATTGCACATGTGAGATCACCAAGATCTCTGTCTCTTCTGAGGAAAAGAAAAAGGTGACTTTTTGATTGGTTCAACCAGCTACTCAATGAATGAATTCTCATCGAGCATTTATGTAAAACTGGGAGACAGGGCTCCTAATTCATATTATATCTCTTTTCATGAGATCAAATTTGTCATGTTGATCAAGAAAACTAAATTCTTTTTCTAATGAGTCAGTCTATAATACAATTGTCAGAGCATTCATCTCTTGTATACAGCTGGAAAACATGGCATCGAACAGTGCACTTGCATATATTGTAGTGCATCTATCCTGACAATTTCACTGTTTCCCCCACTGAAGTCTGAAGTTTGGACTATGAGTCAGTCCTTCACATATGAGGTTGCTGCATTGTTTTTTTTTTCCCCTCCATCCACTGATACGGAGAATACGAAAAGCGTCACGAATGCAAACCATCATCAATTATATTGAACTGGATTAAAGTGAAGAAGAGTTGAGTGAGCTGATCTAGTGATCTACCGTGGTTGATCCATGAGAGCCGATTAATCCGTCTTTCAAAGTTGATTCATCATAATTAATTGGTAGAGCCGTACTTACGTTCGACGGCCCTGAAGTACTACTAAAAAATAATTTTTTTACTACGATAAATAATAATAATAATAAAGTTTAATTTACCAATAACATATATATTAAATATATAAACTAACAAAAAAAAAATATATATTACATCAATAAAAAAATTAATAAAAAATTAAAATAATTGTATAAACACTACTCGTCGAACTTTTTTTCTCAATTAATAACATTGATAGTTCATTTAGTGTATCGTATAACACTGAGATCAATGCGGTGGCCACAGGCAGCAGCAAAACGACAAATAGTAACCACCATGCAATTAGGTCATAGTTCGCACAAGCGACTGAGGGAGCATGTGACAGCCCTGCGTTACGCAATTAGGTCACACGGGCAAAGGCCAACCGCCAGCCTGCGTCGAGTGAGATAGTCACTGCGAGAATCAACGCAATTAGGACGCATAAACGATCCTTGTTGCACGATTAGGTTACAATTAGTGCACGTGTTACAAGATGAAGAAAATGGTCGAAGAAGAAGATTATGATTACCTCTTGTTCCGTGGATCCGTACATTGGTAGAAAGAACGTCGGAGAAGAAATCACTTGCACAGAAGAACAATATTGGAGAAGAAATTGCGTGCAAAGAAGAGTTATGCGTCGTTGTATGCCTCGGAGCCGTGAGAATAGGTTTAATGGGCATTTAGGGTCCATGTCAATCATTTTTTTAGTATAATTAAAAAATGGGTCCTTCATTAGGCTAGGCCCTGAGGCGGTTGTCTCTCTGACCTCATGGAAGTTACGGCTCTGTTAATTGGTCAGTCTTCCAAGCCGATCGGCCAAGGATGATCCATCAAGACCAACCCACTTAGGGTGACTCTCCAGTCTTCTAAGGTTGGCCCACCTAGACTAATCCGCTAGAGTTGACAGGCCAATCTTCCAGCCAACTTCTAGGCCAACTCACCAACATCTCAGACCTTCTTGGAGGATTTTGATAAACAGAATGTCGTCGCAGAAGCAAGAAATTAGAGTTTCTTATGTATCGTTCTCGTTCGACCGTTACACTAGAAGCTCGCAGATCTTAGTCTCAACAGGATCCTTACTCTCTAGCTCCCCCATCGGATACTCTAAGGGCCCAACTCCTCGATCAGATATTCCAAGGGCCAACTCCCCAATTGGATACTCCAGGAGCTAGCTCCCGAACTTAATATCCAGTTCATGTCCGATCGGTCCTATTACTCGGATGGTTCGACTCACTTCTACTCTGACTCAACGCCTCTCCTAGGCTGAAATATTTAGATGTTATATGCACATGGATTGACGTGACACATTGAGCAGTCTGATAAATATAGCACGAGATCTTCTATAATGTCATATCTGATTGATGAGACCTTTTGATACGGTGATGAAACATCTTCTTTACCTTGATACGACATCCTATAAGAAGCACATAATTCTTCCTAACAATCGCAAATTTGACATCTCCCTCTCCCAGATTATAAAAAATTTCACCTCACGGGCCAAGGTAGGTGCGCGTCTATAGAGATACATTTGATTTTACTGTACTATTTATCTTCTTCATTCCCATCATCGAAGACTGATTTAAATATCAAAGTGGAAGACCGGAGCAACCCAGTCTCACTCTAACACTGTCTATCTTTTCTGTATTCTGGGAGCTTTGCAGGTACTATTGACAAAAAAACAAAAAAACAAAAAACTTTTTGGCACTTTCAATCTCCTCTTCTGGATTTTTCTTAGAGTTCCAGTGATCCGGTTAACCACAGCTCATCTGTTTCTCCAGATCTCATCTATTTCAGACATATCAACGACTTACGGTTGATTTACTGAAATTGTGTCAAGTTAGTCGATTATTTTGAAATTTGCACCTGCAAAATAGAAAAAGTATGGGAAGGTGTTCTTATTCATGCACTGTGAAGGTTATTCACGTTGCCGAAAGCTTAGTCATGTTGTGGGGCTTCAATTTTATATGTTTGTGTATGTAGTCAATTGAGAATACTAATAAACTAATCCACAATTATATTGCAAACACACGTTTTTTTTTTATGATACATTAGCTTTAAAGATTTCTTTACATTTAATGTGATCGGCCATGTCATATTCAATGTCTGAGCCATATAAGGACGGAGAGATGCTCTCGTCCAGATTAAAAAAAAAAATATGAATATACATTTTGACAAGTAAGCTTCTAATTTATTTTAGCTGTAATTGCTCATTAAAATAAAAATATTTTTATTTGAAAAATTAAGAAAATACCGGCTGTACTATTGCCCCAGGGGCGATCTCGTCAATTCATAATCTCACTATTTCTTTGGAAAATTAATTAACATTGTTTATGGAATTAATAAGATTCCCTTTCCATAAGCTAGAGCCATCCATGGGACCCCTCGTGATTCGCCAATTGCCCGCCGAACCAGTTGCATTCTTGTAAATTTTGCTTCGATTTTGGGCAATTGCACTTCCTCTCTGCTTGTGCAGAAGCCTATTTCCTGTCCCATCGGTTCTCCATCGCCAGGGTTTCTCTTTGGAATCCTGGACGATGTCTCGGCTCGGAGAGGCAGCAGAATGAGAGAAATGACAAACGGGTCGGGAAAGGGCCCGCATGTATCCGAGCAACGAAGCCTGTAGCGTGTCCTATCTCGGGCAGGCGATCAGCCTTACGAACGGAGAAAACCAGCGACAAAATCCAATAAGACGCTCCATGTATTCAAAATTAATCAATCGGTAATTAATTTTGATCGCCTGACCTCCTTTTTATAATAATATTTTATAAAATTACTATAAAAATTCAGGTGCAAAAGTGTGATATTAAGTTTTTTTTTTAAAATATTCCAAAACTGTGATTCGATTTTTTTTTAAAAAAAATTGTTATAAAATGGGCAAAGATAAATAGTCATCTGGGAAAATACTGGATGCCTTTTTGAGTTTTATAAAAAAGTGGGGCGTTTTCTTGAATTTTGCCCAACAAGAGAGGCGAAAAAAGAGCATCGTATTAAATTATTACTAAATTAAGAGCTATCAGAGTATGGAAAGAAGATCACTCCACGGCCGAACCAAAGCGGCCTAATCAGCTTCCCGTAGGATCCAGCCGCTGCTCTCAGTCTCTGCCTTAAACAGCGCCGCGCTCACTCTACCGTCGGCCATTGGCGTTATAGCCAGCCAAGGTTCCGACACCGGCACAAGGCCACAGCGGACGAGGTGTCTTTTCCCTGTTCCGTTCCTTTGTGCTCCGGTTTTCTCTTTTTTTCTTGTGTCCACTGTGGCAGCCTTTTGTCTTTTTGTCTTGGTAGTACCAAAAGCATACAAATGGCAGTGAGACAGTGAGAGAGAAGGGAAGGGAACTAGGGAAGGGAGGATGTGTTGAATGAGAGTGCATGCGGGAAAGGCAGTAGCAACTGATTATCGACGCTGGCGCTTGTGATTTTGGGTTCAGATTTTGATCCTCGGTACTGATTTTTCTTCCCCAAAATCCGACCTTTTTTTTCGTGGTTTGATTGTTTTATTTTGATCTGCGAGGTGAGTGGCATCTTCTCCTTGGAGATTTTGGCAGGTGGTATTGACATTACCTGCTTCCATATTTTGTCCAAGCTCGGACGTCCAGTGATGATCATCATTTTAAGTAAAACGAGGATTTTTTTATATATATTTAGCAGATCTTTAGCTCTTGAAGTTTTGATTAGTGTTTTTTTTGGATGATTCACTACTCTTTCCTTTTTCGTCGCATGAATTTTTTCCTTGATGAACATCGTTCTATGTTGAGAGTTTTTATAATCGTGCAACTGTTTTTAACCCACAACAGCTCTTGTATCATCTCGAATTCGGTGATCAAAGACATTTGCATTCTTGCTTGATCTGCACACGAGGTTAATGTAATTTGCAGTCTTAGTTGATTCAAAAGGGTTCTTTTTAGAAAATGTCTTGATAGAAAAACCAGTGGAAACAGATTTTTGTTCCTGGTTCTAGTTCTCGTTCTTCTGGTCATTGGCCAAACCGATCTATATGCTACGTTTTACTTGATGCTTCAACTAATTGATTGAACTTAAACAGAAGAAAAATATCTTTTCTTGCAGATGGTGGATCTAGCCAAGTCATGTTGGTGACAGTCTGAATGAGAAATGGAGGGAGGCTAAATTTGCTTCTCCACTTTTGATAAGATACCGAGGGAAATTTTTGTGTGTGAAATACCATGCTGTATTAACATACTGCATCAGTATGGTACCTAGATAATTCTAGGATAGATATATAACTAAAGGCATCAATTGAGATTTCTAAGTATATATCTGTATTTCTGCACTTGACCTCATGGCTACCAAGCTGCATACTGAATCAAGGCGACATTATTCATGGTGGTGGGACAGTCATATTAGTCCCAAGAATTCTAAATGGCTCAAGGAGAATCTTTCAGGTTCGTGATATTGTTTTCATCATCAATATCTCCTTTAGAAAAATAAACTGCATCTACCATACCATTTTTCATGGATATCCAATTCAATAAAACCAGAAATTTTTGTTCATTTCTTTATTTATTAGAATTCTTTGGCAGTGTGACTAGGGCTTGTTTGGAAATCAGCGAGTGAGTGAGAGGAAGGAAGGGGTGGGGTGCATATAAAAATAGAAAGGAAGGATAATTGGGTAAAATATAGGAGTCCCCTTCCTCAAACAGGCATGGAAAATAAGGAAAAGAAAAATACTCTGTTCTTCTATCGACAAATTCCACAATCTAACCATGCCATTACATTTATATCCACTACCATACTTAGGAAAGAGCTTAGATTGCATTCTTATCATGTTTAGCAATTGTGGTCTGTGTATAGGCTGACTTGAATTTTCAGTAATTCCATTCTTTTTAGTTCATCAGCTATTTTATAATTCATCGAAGCATGTATTCCATGTAGCAAATGGTGGACTCTTACTGGAGGCTATATTGTACAACTTGCCTCTATCGAATTGATCTCTGATACTCTTATTCCTAACTGAATTTTCAATAATGAATCCCAATACAGTTACCGTTATCGCTTCTCTAGTGCTGTTCCTTGTGCTTTACTTCCCTTTTAAATGGTTTAGTGAATCAAGGTAGTGTTTGGTTTGCTACTATTCTATGGCCCTACTTGGGTTGATGGATATGTTGATAGATGGATGCCAATAATAGACATCAAGAAGAATAAATTGAAAAATGAGATATCTTAATGCAGCTGATTATGAATAAACATTGTTCTACGCATTTTTGCTTATATGTTCCTAAATTTGGGTCTTTCTTACCTAGTTATCCTCAAATCTCTAGCTAACATATTCTGTAAGATTCTTTATCAGTTGGTACACTGTCATTTAAGGTTCTCTTCAGGTTTGTGGCCAGACTTTCTACTTCAGGAACTCTAGAACTTATTAATATGGAGCTTATTTGATCGTAAGTTGAATCACTTCCATGGAAATTCTAGGGAATAATTAGATAAATACAGAGGTTGGGAGGGATGGAGGCATGGATCTTCAAATTGACAGATCCTATAAACCTCCCTGTATGGTTGCAAAGTTTTTATCTACTTACTCACAAAAGAGCATTTTGGTCCAACCCCACCTAGTGGAATAAGGTTTGATTGTTGTTGATGTTGTTACACTCACAAAAGAGTATTTGGGTGAATTACTATTATTTATCTATTAAGGATTGAATTGAGTTCTCTTATTGCATAGTATGTAATTGTAACCTTTACCATTATTTTCTCCTTTGATGAGTGATATGGTGGATTAGAAAACATGTTAATTTTAACTATGGACAAATATTAGTGATGTGGTCTATCTTTTCGTAATGATTGTATAATTTTCTTATTGATGGTTTTATATAGGTAATAATTAGAATTTGATACTTTCTTGATTGCCATTGTGTTCTTTCTGTCTAAATGGGTCTTGCATGAACAGATGCAGACATGAAAGTCAATGCAATAATCAAGCTGTTAGAAGAAGATGCTGATTCTTTTGCAAGGAAAGCAGAAATGTACTATAAGAAGCGACCTGAACTGATGAAATTGGTGGAGGAGCTGTATAGAGCATACCGTGCATTAGCTGAGAAATATGATCATGCTACTGGAGCACTTCGCCATGCTCATCGAACAATGACCGAGGCATTCCCTAACCAAATCCCATTACTATTATCAGATGAATCTTCGTATGTTTCCTCCAGCAATGAGGCAGAGCCACAGACTCCTGAAGCACCTCCACCACTTCGCGCATTATTTGACCCCGATGACTTCCAGAAGGACGCAGTGGGATTCTCATCAGAGTTGCATGTTGTCAAAAGAAATGGGCCATATTCTGAACCAAATGATTCTTTTTCGAGCAAAAAAGGTTTGAAGCAATTGAATGAGATGTTTGCCATACAAGATGAAACTGTATCTACGTCTGAAGGTAGAGTAAGAAAAGGATTAAAATTTCAAGAGGAAGAGGGAGAAAATATTGAAAATAGAATGCTCAAGTGGTCCAAGGAACAAAATCAAGGTCATGAGAAATTGGATGCAAGCTGTGTGCCGAAAGGTCCTCATCAAGACATTTCCCAATTATCAGATGAAGACCAAAGTTTGAAGAACCAGATAGAGGCAGAAATTGACCGGGCTAATAAAGCAGAGAGTGAATTTCAAAGACTCCAAAACACAATCTCTAAATTGATTGGAGAGAAGGATGCAAGTACAGTTCAATGTGAGATATCTCTTCAGAGAATAATTGAACTTGAATCTCAACTTTCTTTAACACAAAATGAATTGAAGAAAATCAGTGATGAGAGGGCAAGAGAAGTTAAAAAGTTGCAGAATATTGAAGAACTAAATGAATCTCTTCTTTTGAAGATAGAGCTGTTAACAGAGGAAGCGAACAAGCACGAGCATGAGCTTAACCAGAAGCAAGATGAATTGGAGAAACTCCATATTGCCATTGAAGAAAAACATCAAAAATGTGCTCAGATTGAGATGACTCTCGTCTTAAAAGAAAAGATGCATGCTCAATCTGAGGAAGAAGTAGCTCATTTGAGTCAAGAAATTGAAAAAGAAACAAAAAAGTTGAAGGACATCGAACTGTTAAACATGGATCTCCAGGACAAAATTTGCAAGAGCAATGAGGAATTTTGCAGCTTGCAGAAAGAAAATCTTCATGCTAAATTGACAGTGGAGGAGCTTAAAGAAAAATTAATTTTGTGCGAAGAGAAGATTATGGGTCTTGAAAATGAAATTCAGATCCATTTAGGCAAAATGGAACTTCTTAATCAAGAGCTTTTCCATGTTAAAGAAGACAAAATTGATTTGGAAGGGAAACAGCAAGATCTTGAAGCAGCACTAAAGCATTTGCATAATGAGAATTCTGAACTGAAGGAAATCTTGGATAAACATGAAACTGAAAAAAAGATTTTTGTGGACAAGCTGAAAGTTATGGACAATCTTCTTGATAAGAATTGCCTCCTAGAAAGGTCACTTTCATATGCAAATCTTGAGTTAATAGACTTGAGGGGAAAATTTTCAGCACTAGACAATTTGCACAATGCTTTAAATGGTGAAATTTCCACTTATGCTGCTGAGAAAAAAGCACTAATGTCTCAGGCAGATGATCTTACCCAGACTATAAGTGTCCTTTCTGAGAAAAATCTCTTACTGGAGAACTCTCTTTCTGTTTTAAACTCTGAAGTAGAAAGTTTAAGAATAAAGTTGAAAGACTATGATGAATCTTTTCTGTTGCTCAATGAAGAGAGATCTGATCTTCTTCATGAAAGGAAGAGTCTTCTTGCACAGATAGAGACCCTAACTCATTTTGTGGAGGAACTTTCAGAGAAAAAATTGTTTTTGGAGAAATCATTATCAGCTATCTCCAGTGATGTTTTGAGTTTGATGTCAAAATTGAAAGACAAGGAAGACTGCTATCAATCTCTTCAGGAAAAAAACTCTGGCCTTCTTGATGAAAGAGATACTCTTCTTTCTCAGGTCAAGATTCTTACTAAAGATGTGGAGAATCTCTTGGGCAAGAATTCTGCTTTGGACAGCTCTTTATCTGATGTAAGCAGTGAAGTTTGTGATTTAAGGAAAAAATTGAAGGACATTGAAGAATCTTATGAATCTCTCAGTCATCAGAACTCCAGACTTCTTGCTGAAAGGAATACTCTTCTCACTCAGAGAGAGTTGTTTACACTAAAAAATTCATCCTTGGAGAAGTCTCTATTTTCATCTAACAATGAGGTTGATTCTTTGAGATTGAAGTTGAAAGACTTGGAAGAATCTCTTCAGTCTCACAGTGATCAAAACTCTTGTCTTCTTTCTGAAAAGAATAGTCTTCTTTCCGAGTTAGAGGTTCTTACTCAGGATGCGGACAAGCTTTCAGAGAGCAATTCCTCCTTAAAAAACTCCCTATCTAATATAAGCAGTGAGGTAGTGTGTTTGAGGTCAAAATTAAATGACTCTGAAAATTCCTGCCAGTCTTTGAGAGATCAGAATTTTGTTATTCTCAATGAAAGAAATGCTTTATTCTCCCAGGCAGAGGACCTTACTCAGAATGTGGAGAAGCTTTCACAGGAAAATTCTTTCTTTGAGAATTCACTAATTTCTTTGACCATTGAAGTCAGTTGTTTGAGTTCCAAGTTAAAAGAATTCAAAGACTCCTTCCAGTTTCTCAGTGATCAGAATTCTAGTCTTCTGGCTGAAAAAAGAACTCTTCTTTCTGAGATTGAGATTCTTTTGCATAATGTGCACCAGCTTTCTGAAAAAGGTTCCTTTCTGAAGATCTCTCTATCTGATGTAAGCAATGAAGTTGTGAGTTTGAGGTCAAAGTTAAATGGCTCTGAAAATTCCTGTCAGTCTTTGAGAGATCAGAATTTTGATCTTCTTAATGAAAGAAATGCTTTAGTCTCCCAGACAGAGGTCCTTTCTCAGAGTGTGGAGAAGCTCTCTCAAAAAAATTCTTTCTTGGAGAACTCACTAACTGCTATGAGCACTGAAATGGAGCTTTTAAGTCCTAAATTGAAAGATTTGGAAGAAACCTGCCAGTCATTGAGTGACCAAAACTCTAGTGTTTTGGCTGAAAAAAGCATTCTTCTCTCTGAGGTAGAAATTCTTACTCAGGACATGGAGAAGCTTTCTCATAAAAATTCATACTTGGATAACTCCTTATCTAAGTTAAGCAATCAAGTTGGGTGTTTAGAGTCAAAATTGAAGGAATATGAGGAATCCTATCAGTCTATAAGGGATCAGAATTCTGATCTTCTTATTGAAAGGACTGCTCTTGTCTCTCAGGCAGGGGATCTTTCACAAAAGCATTCATTGTTGGAGAACTCACTCGTCGCTGTAACTACTGAAGTTGAATGTTTGAGATCTAAGTTGAGTAATTTTGAAGAGTCCTGTCAGTCACTTAGGCATCAGAACTCTGATCTTTTTGCTCAAAGAAACACTCTCATCTCTGAGGTTGATGTTCTTACTCAAAATGTGGAAGAGCTTTCCAAGAAAAATTCTTTGCTGGAAAATTCTTTTTCTGATGTAAGTACTAGGTTTGAGTGCTCAATGATCAAGTTGAAGGACTCTGAGACGTCATGCAAATCTCTAAGTGATCAGAAATCTTACCTTCTTACTGAAAGGGACAGTCTTCTGACTCAAGTGGAAACTCTTACTATTTCCGTCAATGACCTCTCTGAAAAGAATTCCTTCTTAGAGAACTCCCTTTCCAATGTAAGCACTGAGGTTGGGTTCTTGAGGTCAAAGTTGAAAGATTCTGAAGAGGCCTTCCAGACAATGAGTGATCAGAATGCTGATCTTCTTTCTGAGAGGAACACTCTTGTTTCTCGCATAGAGATTCTTGCTCAGGATATGGGTAAGGTTTCAGAAAAATATTCCTTCTTGGAGAATTTGTTATCTGATTTAAATACTGAAGTTGAGTGTTTGAGGTCAAAGCTGACAGACTCTGAGGAGTCTGGTAAATCTTTGAGAGAGAAGAATGTTTATTTTCATTCTGAGAGAGAGAATCTTCTTTCTCAGTTAGAGGTTCTTTCTAACAATATGGAGAACCTTTCAGGCCAAAATTCTTTCTTGGAGATCAACCTTTCTGATGCAAGAACTGAAGTCTGCTCTTTGACATTGAAGTTGAAAGAAATGGAAGACTCTTGCCAATTGCACAGTGCTAAGAACTCAGATCTTCTCTCCGAAAGGAAATCTATCCTATTTCAGTTAGAGGTTGTCACACAGAATGCAGAAAAGCTTCAAGACAAGAATTCCATTTTAGAGAGCTCCCTATCTGATGTAAGAACTGAAATTGATTTTCTGAAGTCAAAGTTGAAAGACTATGAAGAATCCTGTCAATCACTCCAGAATCAGAACTCTGCTCTTCTCAGCGAAAGGGATGCTCTCGTCTCTCAGGTCACCTGTCTTTTAAAGCAAAATTCTTGAATTTATTCTGTGATATTTCATGTTGTTTCTGTTATACATTCCTACATCTTAGCCTTTCCATGTTCACGTGTCAGGTTGGTAGCATCACTGCAAATCTGAAGAACCTGGATAGTAGTTATGTAGTGTTAGAAAACAAATTCTTGAAAGCTGCAGAAGAAAGAGATCTGAGAACAAATCAGTTCAAGGTTCTGCAAGATCGTTTGGAACTAGAAAAAGAAGAATATGGAACACTTATCCAATCATGTAAGAGTCAGATGGCTGCATTAGAGGACCAGATTTTTCTTTTGCAACAGGAAAGTAAACTTATAATGATTGAACATGAAGCAGCACAGAGTCATTTAATTGGTGCTTCAGTAGAAAATTTTGTGTTGCAAAGAAGTTTGTGTGATGTACATGCAAGGAACCTTTCTCTCTCTATAGAACTTCAGGAAAACATACAGGCATGCCGACGTGCTGAGGGTCTTGTTTCTGATCTTGAGAAGGATAATCTCATTCAGGTTGAAAAAAGAATGTCACTGAAAGAACAAAATAAGCGGTTATGCCAGGCAATTAATTTATTGCAGAGCACTCTAATTATTGACAAGAGCTTTGATTGTCTGGATGAAGTTCAGGATGAAGTTCTCCTGGATATGGTAGTTGAAAATATCTTGGCATTTGTTTCTGGAGCTGAGCATAATAATCAACTATTGCATCTTGAGATATCAGTTCTTGTCATTCTTTTGAAGCATGCAATGCTGGATCTGAACACTTTGAAATTGGAGAAGTGTTCTCTAGAAAGGGATCTTGCCATAAAGACCACAGAATTGTTAGCATTGGAAAACAAAGAGCAAGAACTTCTAGAATTAAATATAAATCTAACAAAGGACATTGAAGCAAGCAGCCATAAGGAGGTAGAAATAAAGATTGAGATTGAGGTTCTCTCTCGATGTTTGACTGAGCTGCAAGAGTCTCTCATGACATCTAAATGTGAAATACTAAGTTTGACGGAAGAGAATAAGATTCTAATGGAAAATCTTTGTATTTTAAGACAAAAGTGTGATCTGTCGGAAAAGGAAAATATTGAAGTGCTCTCTGAGGCAGCCAAATTGGATCATCTTTGTTTATTCTTTAATAGCCTTTGTGCAGAGAGAGTGTCTGAACTGAAATGTTTCACATCTGATATTGATTCTCTTCATCATGTTAAAAATGGCCTCATGACTAAGGTTTACAAAAAGAAGGGGGTGATTAGGGCCCTCAAGGAACAAAACACCCATCTTATTAAATCACTTTCCTGTCTGGAAGAAGATTATAGAAGTCATATGCTACTCTCTGAATTTGATTTGATTACAACTGCATGCTTTTGTGAAGAACTAAATTTTGAGAGACAGAGCATAGAGAATAAATTACTAAAAACACAGTTACAGCTGTCAGAAACAATTCAGAAAGCTGAGTCAATCCAACTGGAGAACTTCAAATTAGGTGGCATTCTTCAGGTGCTTCGGCTGGATAATGAAACTAGTAAGATGGTCAAGGAACAGTTGGAGCAAAATATTTCAAATTTATCTCAAGTGGTTGCTGACAGGAATCAGGAGATGAAATGTGTTTATAAAGAAAATGAGATTCTGCAAGTGGAAATTGATCAAAAGCACACAGAAATTGACATCCTTTTGAGTAGGAAGGAAGATTTACTTTCAGAACTCCAAATACAAATCCATGAAAATGATCTCTGTCAAGTAGAAATGGAAGCACTGTTAACTGAGATCCATCTCTCCACAGTTACTGCAGTTTTATATGAAGAAAAAATCCATGAGCTGATAATAGAAGACGAACTCAGCACAATCCTGCAAAAAGAGACACTAATGATTGAGGTAAAGTTAATTAAGGAGTACATTGATACTCTGAAGAAAAAGGTCGATTATCTTGAAGGACGAAGTCATGGGTTGGAGGTTGATTTGGGGGTTTATGAAGCTTTGGTTACATCATTGTGGAATAGTATTGCCTCTCTGGGAGATCAGATTATTGAAGTGACAAGAGTTAGATCAGCAGTTCATCATGACAATGAGGTAATCTTCTGTTAAATAAAATGAATCCGACAGGCATGATCCACTATACATAGTTCATTAACCTCAAAAGTAGATTGCAAGTAAGTTTAATTCTGTGAGTTTAGAGGAATTGGAAACTACATTAATACTAAGATGGTTTTAGATTTTGGTAGATTCTTAACTTTGGATGTTAGTGATATTGTTTTTGCTATTGTATAGTCTAGCTGTTAGCTCGTGTCCACTAGGTTGAACTCAATGCTCTAAGTTTGACCTCTGACTTTGTGATCTCTAGTTTCTGTACTGAAGATACGTAAATTAAATGGAAAAAAAAACAATTGTTGGACTAGAGTATGTATCCTATTGTTATGCTTCAAATTGGAAATGCACCTATAAGTGGAGTTGAATTCAAAATATATACTTAGTTGAAAAGTGCAATTTTTATATTTGATTCTATAATTTTAGATAGACAGGCACAATTCTGACTGAAATTGAGAAATGAATCGTTTGTTTGGCTGTCTGGCCTAGACTAATATTGTTTCACATTCGTTAATGCATTATTAAGCGACAAAACTGAATCAACCTATTCTGTTGGAAATTGTTACATTGTGCTGGCAGCTAATAGAAGTTAGAATTAGCAATTTGCAGACTCAAATCCATTTTTTTCTCTCAATTAGGCAAACATGCAAAGTTCAGTAGCTTTTCTGTTGCCTACTTTTTTGTTTTTGTTTCTAATATAGATCCACATGCTTGTCATGGAGTATTATTGTCTAGTTGGTGAATTTTCATCCTAAATCTTCTTCTATAGAATTTTTTCTCTAGTTACTCAGGTTAACTAAACATATTTGTTAACTGAGTTTGATATATTTATTTGTAACACTCAACAAATCTTTATACAGGATATGTCCTTGCTTTCTCATTTATATCTACAGGAAAATCAACCCAGTCAATGTCAAACAGGCATAAAAGTTAAAAGTGTTCAAATGTTGGAGAAGTTGATTACTAAAGTAGAATTTCTTCGAAATGTGATCAAAGATATCCAAAGTGACGTAGAGCAGGAAAACTTTGAATCGACTGAAGGAATTGAAAGGCTAAAGAAAAAAGAACTGCGGGAGCAGGAGGTTCAAACACAACAGAATTTTATTAGACAGTTTGATGGAGTAAATGATGCTGAAATCTCAAAAGGGAAGAAGACCAGGGAGATGATGAAGGATATTCAGCTCGATAAGGATTCAAGTTCTTTGCCTAATGTGGCAATTGATTCTTTTGGCGTAAGCAGGATTAGCAATAAGGAGATTGATGATCAATTATGGGAAACTGCCGAAAGCAATTACAGCAACCAGAAACTGAAAGCATCAACCACTGCCATGGACAATGACATAGAGCCAGTGGAGGAAGAAAAGAGTGAATACCCTTCATCGGAACTAATGGTTGAAAAGGAATTGAGTATTGATAAGCTAGAGGTACCCATTATAGTTCCTGCATCTCAAAACGAATGGAACAAGCGAGTCCTAGAAAGGCTAAGATCTGATGTTCAGAGGCTGTCAGACCTTAAAACAAATGTGATTGATTTGAAGAGGAAACTAGAGAGCTCCCAAACGGGGAAACTCCCTGCTAGCTTCAGTCTTGATACAATTAAAACACAGTTAAAGAATGCTGAAGAATCTTTATTGGAGTTGTTTGATACGAATAAAAAGTTAAGAAACAAGGCTTTAGAGCATTCCTCAGATGCCGTCGGTACAGAATCTGAAGAAAGCAGCAGGACAGCAAGGAAAAAAATTTCAGAAGAAGCAAGGAAGCAATCAGAGAAAGTTGGAAGATTGGAGCTGGAACTACATAAAATCCAATATGTGCTGCTGAAACTCGAGGAAGAGCACATGACCAGGCACACCCAAGCTGTGGACAGACGAGCCCGAACACTCCTGAGGGATTATATCTACGGCCGAAGGGGTGGCAATCGACAAACGAAGAAGAATCCATTCTGCGGGTGCATGAAGCCTAAGACGAAGAACGATCAGTGAGGTCCTTAACCACATAAATAACACACAGACGTTTCTACATGGAGCTGAGTCTGAATCTATTCTCATTGAAGAGTGTTCGTTCTCTGCACCCTTTTTCCCCTCGAGCCTAAATTTTCAAATGCTCAATCAACTCGTTGCTGTCAACTTTTGCTTAGTTAAAGAATACCTGTACATTCTAAGATGGTTTACTTCTCGATGGGCTTCGGATTTATCAGGCTTTGCGTTATTAGATAGAATAAAATTTTTAAGCAATACTAATTTCGTTCTATTAAGCGTAAATAATCACAGCCAGTATACTTGCACCTATTTTTAATTATGTCTTGGGCCATTTTATTAGAAAAAAAAATGCAAATTGAATAGTGTATTGCTTAGAATCGAGCTCAATTCCAAAACTGGCTTGTGATCGGTTCACTTTCATAAAAAAATTTTATTAGTCAAATTCTGGGATTTTCAGTGACATTCTTTGTATGATGGTAAAAAATGAATACGTTACTACTAATTTTTAGAATAGTGATTAACACATAAGAGAGATATTTTATCTAAATTTTATCGAGATTTAAACTCCAGACCTTATCATGACAACATCTTATGTGCTAGCCATTAGATCATCCCAAGGAGATCCAAAATATTTAGTCATGCCCTACTTTATTCGGGATCTATCTCGATTTGCTTCGGTAATCCAATGGCCCATTTCATCCACCCTCTCTTTACAATAATTACGCAGCTGTTTCGGACAATCAGCGTTTACCGTTATTATCTTATTAAAGTCCGACGCGCAATAGCGTGGTGCGATTATATACGCCGATTTATTAACGTGCCGCTATGCTATTGGATAGTAAATAGGTTTGCTGTAGCGGATCGAGTATCCGTAGCCTCCTAGTGTTCGACCTTTAGACGGCGGAGGCTTCCACGTTGTTTCGGAGCAGGTGG